>OZ030395.1:32131204-32190365 GCA_964023965.1 Melinopterus prodromus
ATATATATATATATATATATATATATATATATATACTATATAGGGAATATGACGTAAATAGAATCCAAGAGAGAAGTAATTTTTAAATTTAATTAAAAGGATACGGTCTCAGGTCTCAGGTCTATATATATATATATATATATATATATATATATATCACGTGGGAAAATCAGTCAAATAGGCGATTTAAAGGAAACTCCTTTTATCTCAGTTCGAATTTTCGTTTTATTTTAAAACTTCTTCAGGAACAAGCTAGATATAATAAAAACAAGGCCTCAGTCAACAACAAATAGCGATATTCAATATTTTTCTACTTATAAATAGAGTTGGAGAAAAGTTTGCATGGAGAAACTTATCATCGGAAAAACCATGCCAAAATACAGTCACAATGGAGCACAAACGCAAACGACGGTAACATTATAACACATATAAACAAAACTATTAGGACGACACACTGTCTCCTGCTTGCAGACAACTGGTTGTGAGAAACAAGAATAATACAAGGTGACATGAATCAGGTTTCAAATGCCAGAGCCGCCAACACCAACAGTTATACGTGAATTACTGGCTTTCTTGTTGATCAGAAAAGAATAAATATTACTGAGTTGGCAAGTGTCAGATTTGAAATTTAAGCTATTATTACTATTACATTGAATGTGAAACATCTCCAAGAAAAGCCTACACCTGTAATTACTTTCAACCGCAATAATTTCGGTTTCGCCCCACCTCATACTATGGTCGCAATCAATGGCATGTTGAGCTACCGCACAGTTCTTTTTGTGCAATTTAGTGTCACTTTTATGTAACGCTAGACGTGATTTAAGCCACTGACTTGTCTGACCATAGTACTTCTTGGGGCAACCACCGCACGGTATACAATAAATTACATTCGATCTCAAAAGTTGAGCGGTTTTATCTTTGACGTTAGAAAACAAAGTGTTGACAGTCTTTTTATTACTGACAACTATCCGAAACTCATCATTCTTGAACAGGTTGACCAATTTGGTAGATAGAGTACTAATTAGCGGTAGTTTCTTATATCTGACAAGGGGAACACCACAGCCGTCATCTGTCGCATGATCGGGAAAAGGACTGCTAAAAATCAACTTCTGAACCAATGTCTTAGGATAACCATTATTGATAAACGTCTCACTCAACCCACGCAAATTACGGTCGACGAATGAGAGATCGCTGATCCGCACCACCCTACTCCTCATAGCTAACAATGTGTTTATTTTTTGATGTATAGAGTGACTTGAATAGAAATTGATGTATCTACCAGAGGCCGTAGGTTTCTTATACCAGTCCAGGATAATCCCATTAGACGTCGGGTCACGTATGACGTTCGTATCCAAAAAGGGAACCCCATAGTTGGTTTCTTCCTCCACCGTAAATTGTAGATGAGGATTAAAATTATTGAACGTATTTAAAATTTCCTGCACCTTGTCAGCAGGAACAGCACAAATAATGTCATCTACATACTTGAAAAGAAAAGGTAGGTTAAAAGACAATTTCTTAATGCACTTCTCTAATAGGTTGTCTATGACCAACTGAGCCAATATTGGACTCAATGGCGAGCCCATAGGCGTACCAAATATCTGTTTATAAAACCTGTCCTGAAAGGTGAAGTAACAGTTGGCATAGACAAACCGAATCAAATCTAAGAAAAGCTCTAGAGGAACAGTGCAAGTTAGACCAACGACTCCCCACCCCTCCTCAACAGTCCTTATTACTAAATCAAGCGGTATATTAGTAAACAGTGAGACGACATCAAGTGAGATTAAGACAAAATTAGGTGGTAAAATTTTTCTTTCCATCATGTTACAAAACGTGAAAGTATCTTTAACATTATATTTTTCATCGTCCTTAAGGGATGTCTGCAAAATGTCAGCCACGAATTTAGCGAGAGCAAAAGTAGGGGAACCAATGCATGAAACTATGGGACGGAGAGGAACGTTGGGTTTATGGATTTTAGGCAGACCGTAAAATTTCGCCGGGATGGAGTTATATTTCATGAGATGAGATTTCACACTACAGAACAAGAGCAATGACTTTGTGAGCTTACTAAAAAAGAAGTTGTTAATTGATGTTGACACTGCCAAATTCCTCATGAAATATAACTCCATCCCGGCGAAATTTTACGGTCTGCCTAAAATCCATAAACCCAACGTTCCTCTGGAAATAACACATACTTACTTCCAGTATAAAGATAGTTTTTATAGACAAGTTTTTGGCTGCGCAATGGGTTCCCCTGTTTCATCTGTTGTGGCACAGATTGTGATGGAGGTTTTGGAAAACTCAGTGCTTTCATCCGTTCCAATTGAAATACCATTTTTTAAAAGATATGTCGATGACTGTATTTTAGCTGTACCAAAAGGAAAGGAAACTGAAGTATTGGATATGTTTAACAGCTACTGTGATAGATTGCAGTTCACGATGGAAGTTAATATTGATGGTGCAATCAATTTTCTAGATACCACCTTAATACATAAGACCAACAAAATACATACAAAATGGTACATAAAACCAACTTCCTCACATAGATATCTAAATTATAATTCATGCCAGCCAATGTCATATAAAATAAGCGTAATTAGAGCACTTGCAGACCGAGCTATCAAACTAACCAGTCCCCAACACCAAAAGGAAACTGTAGAAACTGTTAAAAGAATATTAAATAAAAACAACTATCCAGAAAATATTACTAAGAGAATAATTAATGACAGAATAAGCATTTACAATAAAAAAAGAAATACCACGGAAATTGAAGCAAATGCACCCACTACATCTAGGGATGACAAATACATTGCATTACCATATATAAAAGGTCTCTCAGAGAAAATAAGTAATATAGTAAAGCCCCTAAACATTAAAATTGCACACAAAAACACTAATAATTTTTCACAAATGTTCACTAAATTAAAAGCACCAACACCACTGCTGAAACAATCACATTGCATTTATGAAATACCATGTAAAAACTGTAATGGAGTTTACATAGGACAAACCGAGCAATTATTGGAAGAGAGATTAAAAGGGCATAAATACTCCCAAAATTCCACAGCTTTAAAAAAATATCAAAACGATACTGGACATCAATTTGATTTTAAACAAGTGAAAGTTCTACGAAAGGAAAAGAATTTTAGTAACAGGAGTGTAATCGAAGCAATCGAAATAATTAAAAATTGTAACGCGGTTAATGACCGATCCGATAACAACTTGTTGCAACCATATAGTTTAATTATAAACCAAAACAAAACTTAAAAATTTGTATGTTCACATTTTATTGCACGTGTTGACCTTGCCCGTTATAAATTCTGTCAGTAGGGGTACGTCGACCATATGTATTTTCTATGTATTTAGTTAACTGTGATCAAGGTGGAGTACACCACCGAAACGTCAGTTACTCAAATGTATTGTATTATTTTAACTTTTTAATGTGTTAAAGTGACTAAGCCAGCAACCCCAATTAATACACGGTGTTAAACAATCGTGTTGTGTTTTATTTCAATATAAAGTGACTTGGCTAATAATAAACATTTAAATAAAATATATATATATATATATATATATATATATATATATATATATATATATATATATATATATATATATTGTTAGAATTATATTTGCGTTTGGAAGAGCCGCTGCCGGTCAGAAGGCGCCATTACTCGACGGGAGAAGTGGGGACGCGTTCCCGCTTTGGACGACTCTCGCCCGTATAGGCCGTGTCGCAGTCAGTCGAGTTGCAGTGCCCTTCATGCTCGGATGTGCAAGCCGCTCTCATGTATTTTTCTTAAGTTTCTAATATCAGAAGAGGGATCGTATTCGCGTGCAGGATCCAAGTACAAAGAAGCGACTGGAAATGTCGACCCTCGCTGCCTGACGGAAGTATTTGAGATCATATTATGGAGATTATGATATTACGGATAAGGAATTGTTTGTTTTCGAAATATTAGTGATGCTTAAGGGGGATCGTATGGTTTTGGTGAGTCATAACTTGTGAGAGAATTATTTGCACGGCATTGAATGGAAAATCATGTAAGTACAGGTGTGCATAATTGCAATTTGCAAACCTAATGTCAATTTTCGATATGACTTAATGTGTTGTTGTTTCTATTTGTTTATGCCGAGAGAATTGCACACTAACTGAAGTCAATGGATGTCAGATGAGTTTTTAATGTGCCGCACTGCCTTAATTTGGCCAGGATGGTCGAGCTGCACTTGTGACTTCTGCTGGTATTCGGTTCTTCACCGCTCAGAGGCGTGATGAAGAGATGGAATGTTCTTTAATATTGAAAATGTATGCAACGATGTTATGCATGTTATGCATCGAAGGTTGGTGAATGGAGAAGGAGTAAGATAAAAACAAATATTCTTTTTAAGGTTTTTGATTGATATTTGATAAATCATAGATGCAATATCGAAATGTCTGAATGGTTTGTGTTTTATAATTTAATAATTGATTGGTTTACGTAATGAGTTTAGGTAATCACTGAAAATTTTTTAATGATGAAAATGCAAAATATCGTGTATTATAATTTCTTATTTATTTCATGACTGAAAATAGGAATGTCCCAATCATTTATTGTTTAAGAAATGAAAGTACTTTTACTACGTGTATTGTAATTCGTGAATTTGAGGAGCTTACGCTTGTATTTCATATTTGGAAATATGATGGTACTTTTGTCTGCCGTATTATAAACTGAAAAAAAAAATTAAAATCTTATGTTGTATAATTTCATGGTGCAAATATGAAATATTGTTGTAAGTTGTGTTGGTAAACGAATTTAATAATCCGTTTTGCAATTTAAAATATGAAAGTGTTTGATAATGTGTAATGTGATACTTAATGTGTGTATGATAATTAGGAATTGAAATTGATCAGCTTTTGTGTATTTGAAGTTTAGAATTTTAAAGTTTTTGAGATTAAAGATTTTGTATAATATGAATTGCAAATTGAAAGTTAATGTGTGTCAGGAATAATAATTAGATAATTGAAATTTATTAGCCTTTTGTAAGATTACAATTTTGTGTTGAATTGAAAATTGAAAGTTAATGTGTGTCATGAATAATAATTAGAGAATTGAAATTTATTAGCCTTTTGTAAGATTACAATTTTGTGTAATATTATTTGAAACTTGAAAGTTAATGTTTGTCTTGAATACTAATTAGGACTTGAAATTTATTAACTTTGTGTAACTGAATTTTGGGAATTTAAAGTTTACAATCTTTTGTAATAGGATTTGAAAATTGAGAGTTAATGTTAATCGTAAATCATAATATTAGAGAATTGAAATTATTAGCTTTGTCTAACTGAATTTGAGAATTTAAAGTTTACGGTTTTGTAAAATATGATTTGAAAATTGTAAGTTAATATTTATCGTAAATCATAACTAGAGAATTAAAATTTATTAACTTTGTGTATCTGAATCTGAGAATTTAAAGTTTGTGCTTTTGGGCATAATAATCAGACACTTATAAGTTACTGTACTTCGTGTGTTAAAGTTAGAGGATTGAAAGTTATTATATTTTGTGGTTCACAATTTAAGAATCGAAAAGTATGTGTACTACGTGTGAACTGAAAGTTAGCATGTTTGCTGTTTTATAATTTAAGAATCGGAAAGTTTATACACATCATGTTGTCATAATTTAAGAACTAAAAGTTATCAATGTTTTGTGTTTCACAATTTATGAATCGTGAGTTTATGTTCTTCAGGTATTATAATTTGAAAACGGAAACTCTTTATGTTTTGTCTATTAAAATTTGAGCATTGAAAGTTATCAATGTTATGTGTTTCATAATTTATGAATTGTCTGTTCATATTCTTCAGGCATCATAATTTGAGAATGGAAACTCTTTATGTTTTGTCTATCATAATCTGAGTATTGAAAGTTATCAATGTTATGTGTTTCATAATTTATGAATTGTCCGTTCATATTCTTCAAGCATCATAATTTGAGAATGGAAACTCTTTATGTTTTGTCTATCACAACCTGAGTATTGAAAGTTATCAATGTTATGTGTTTCATAATTTATGAATTGTCTGTTCATATTCTTCAGGCATCATAATTTGAGAATGGAAACTCTTTATGTTTTGTCTATCATAATCTGAGTATTGAAAGTTATCAATGTTATGTGTTTCATAATTTATGAATTGTCTGTTCATATTCTTCAGGCATCATAATTTGAGAATGGAAACTCTTTATGTTTTGTTTATCATAATCTGAGTATTGAAAGTTATCAATGTTATGTGTTTCATAATTTATGAACTGTCTGTTCATATTCTTCAGGCATCATAATTTGAGAATGGAAACTCTTTATGTTTTGTCTATCATAACCTGAGTATTGAAAGTTATCAATGTTTTGTGTTTCATAATTTATGAATTGTATGTTTATGATCTTCAGGTATCATAATTTGAGAATGGAAACTCTTTATGTTTTGTCTATCATGATTTGAGTATTGAAGGTGATCAATGTTTTGTGTTTCAAAAATTAAGAATCCTAAGATTATGTTCTTCAGGTATTATAATTAGAGAACGAAAACCCCTTATGTTTTGGCTACCATAATTTTTGAAATGAATTAAAATTTGTGTATTATAAATTGAGGTTGAAATACCGTATTCCACGTACTACGTAACGTAATTCGAGAACTGTAAGTTTATGCTTCTGGAGTATCATAATAGCAGCCTTTTCAAGTTCTTAATTTTTACGAAAGATAATGCGTTTCGTGTAGCATGTTAAGAAAATTGAACGTTGTCATGAAGTACAAGAGTTCTTATAGTTTGTGTGTCCCAATGAAAAGGAGTGGTACATTTTTGCGCTTTGCATTTATTTAATTGTTAATTGTGAGTTGGCCCTTTGGTACTAGCATTGTTATGAGACCTATCATATGTGGCCGTCAAATTGAAATGAGCACTAAATTGATGCTATCGAATCAAGAATTAAATTAAGCAAAACGTAAAACACGATGCTATTGCAATTGCTATAATTACACAATTGATTTAATGTTATTTTCCAAGGGTTGCCGTAAACCAGTGGTGTGCAAACACTGTACCGTGGCACAGTAGTTGCAGAACGATGCTATAAGACTGCCGTAAGAGGGGGACGATTTGCTAGGAGCAGGTTGCGGAGAACTGCTAGGAGCAGTTTGCGGAGACCTGCCAAGAGAAGGTTGCGGAGAACTGCTAGGCGCAGTTTGCGGAGAACTGCTAGGAGAAGGTTGCAGAGCGCTGCCGTAAACCAACACAGATAATTATTTATTATTATTATTTATTCCATCGGATTTGATTTATGTGCTTGGTCTCTGTCCCTTGAGTGGTTGAGCCATAGTGGTGGCTGCGGTCTCACTATTGTAAAAAAAAAGAAAATAAAAGAATTTAGAAATGATTTATGTGTCTGGTCTCTGTCCCGTCAGCGGTTGAGCCAGGTGGCAACCGAGGTTTCCACATGCTTTTGTTTTTGAATGTTATTTTATCTGGTCTCTGTCCCGTTAGCGGTCGAGCCAGGTGGTAGCCGAGGTTTCCACATGTTTTTCTTCGTGTACGTTAATTTGTCTGGTCTCTGTCCCGTCAGTGGTTGAGCCAAATGGTAACCGAGGTTTCCACATGCTTTTGTTTTTGCACGTTAATTTGTCTGGTCTCTGTCCCGTCAGTGGTTGAGCCAGGTGGCAACCGAGGTTTCCACATGCTTTTGTTTTTGCACGTTAATTTGTCTGGCCTCTGTCCCGTTAGCGGTTGAGCCAGGTGGTAACCGAGGTTTCCACTTGTTTTTGTTCGTGTACTTTAATTTGTCTGGTCTGTGTCCCGTCAGTGGTTGAGCCAGGTGGCAACCGAGGTTTCCACATGCTTTTGTTTTTGCACGTTAATTTGTCTGGTCTCTGTCCCGTTAGCGGTTGAGCCAGGTGGTAACCGAGGTTTCCACATGTTTTATTCGTGTGCGTTAATTTGTCTGGTCTCTGTCCCGTTAGCGGTTGAGCCAGGTGGTAACCGAGGTTTCCACATGTTTTTATTCGTGTGCGTTAATTTGTCTGGTCTCTGTCCCGTTAGCGGTTGAGCCAGGTGGTAACCGAGGTTTCCACATGTTTTTGTTCGTGTACGTTAATTTGTCTGGTCTCTGTCCCGTTAGCGGTTGAGCCAGGTGGTAACCGAGGTTTCCACATGTTTTTGTTTGTGTACGTTAATTTGCCTGGTCTCTGTCCCGCTAGCGGTTGAGCCAGATGGCAACCGAGGTTTCCACATGCTTTTGTTTTTGAATGTTAAGTTATCTGGTCTCTGTACCGTTAGCGGTTGAGCCAGGTGGTAACCCGGGTAACCGAGGTTTCCACATGTTTTTGTTTTTGAATATTAGGTTATCTGGTCTCTGCCCAGTTAGTGGTCGAGCCAGGTGGTGACTGAGTTGTCCACAATGCGGACTAGAGTGCCGAGAGCGTCTCTAACGTCAGGTGGGCCGTGTTAGAATTATATTTGCGTTTGGAAGAGCCGCTGCCGGTCAGAAGGCGCCATTACTCGACGGGAGAAGTGGGGACGCGTTCCCGCTTTGGACGACTCTCGCCCGTGTAGGCCGTGTCGCAGTCAGTCGAGTTGCAGTGCCCTTCATGCTCGGATGTGCAAGCCGCTCTCATGTATTTTTCTTAAGTTTCTAATATATATATATATATATGTGTATGTACACGTGTTTTTAATATTGTGTCCTGTAGCGTGTTAAAAGTTATGTCTTGCGTTTGAATTGTATAATGTTAAATTGTGTCTGAGCCTCGCCACCTTAACCAACTCCGAATGTAATTTTTGCCTGAAGAAGAACCAATCCCGGTTCGAAATATAGCATATTGCATAAAGAGAGTTCTCGTTTTCTTCTGACTAAGTGATCGAATACCCGAATAACCTCATCATTTCGTTATATATATATATATATATATATATGTAAAAAGTTTTCAATTAGTTTTAAACGCTGGATAATGGCAGATGTGAGTCTGTCGAAACGTTGCAAATAAAGTTTATTTTCTACACGAGATGACCGAAAACTTTTTACATATACATAACGATCGTGAAAATCTAAAGTTAAATATATATATATATATATATATAATTAAAAGGTTTTCGGACATCTCGTGTAAAAATATATTTTATTTGCAAAGTTTCAGCAGACTCGCACCTGCCTTTTTCAAGCATACAAAACTAATTGAAAAAACTTTGAACTGTCAAACAAACTCGTGTCAAGTATTCGCCTCCTAGTTCTCGATGACGGTTGCCATAGTCGCACGTGTGCGACTGCGTGTCGTGGGTCCATTCACAGTAGCCGTTGATGGTGCCCTGCCACTGCCTGTCGAAACCTCTAATGCTGGATCCTCGCGGTGTCTTTGTATTCCTTGAATTACCGGGACGTAGCATACTTTCTCCAGTAGTGGCTTCCATATACCTGACAAATTAAGAGCATCATCCCGCTTATTTAAGCAGTTATGCCTTCTCGCAATCTCTACTGCTTCACGTACCAGACGAACAGATTTAATACTATCTTTTGCTAATACCTTAGCACTATCAAAATTAATTTTATGCCCGGTTTCAACTCTATGAGCCGCCAAAGAATTTGTTGGTAATTTATGCTTTTTTTTACCATTCCTGGATGTACTTGTTACGAAGAAATATAATGGAACGTTTGGACATACAGTGTACAGAAAACCTACCACACACTAATAGATACCTTAATGCTCTATCACATCACCATCCACAACAACTCAACGCGGTATTGCGTACGCTTGCCATTAGGTCTAGACGATTGACTGATGCTGAACACGCAGCAAGGGAGCAACATACACTGTTTCGTGTTTTGAAGAATAATGGATATAGTGACACTTCCATTAAGAAAGCTTTAAGATTTCAGGAAAACACAGACCAAGTGAGAGAGGATCATGTAACAACAAGAGTATGCTTACCTTATATTAGGTACTACTGACAGGATCGCAAGAGAATTAAGAAGGCATGACATCAGGACGATCTTCACAACATCAACTAGTGTAGGTTCATTTCTACCCCGCCCCAAGGACATTATCAACTTTGAAAGTCAGTGTGTATACGAAATTAGCTGTGGAGAGTGCAATAATATGTTGGCCAGACTAACCGACGCATAAGTGCGCGAATAGAAGAACATAAATTGGCAGTAAAGCATAAATTTCCAACAAATTCTTTGGAGGCTCATAGAGTTGAAACCGGGCATAAAATTAATTTTGATAGTGCTAAGGTATTAGCAAAAGATAGTATTAAATCTGTTCGTCTGGTACGTGAAGCAGTAGAGATTGCGAGAAGGCATAACTGCTTAAATAAGCGGGATGATGCTCTTAATTTGTCAGGTATATGGAAGCCACTACTGGAGAAAGTATGCTACGTCCCGGTAATTCAAGGAATACAAAGACACCGCGAGGATCCAGCATTATAGGTTTCGACAGGCAGTGGCAGGGCACCATCAACGGCTACTGTGAATGGACCCATGACACGCAGTCGCACACGTGCGACTATGGCAACCGTCATCGAGAACTAGGAGGCGAATACTTGACACGAGTTTGTTTGACAGTTCAAAGTTTTTTCAATTAGTTTTGTATGCTTGAAAAAGGCAGGTGCGAGTCTGCTGAAACGTTGCAAATAAAATATATTTTTACACGAGATGTCCGAAAACCTTTTAATTATAAATAATGATCGTGATATATATATATATATATATATACATATATATATATATGTAAAAAGTTTTCGGTCATCTCGTGTAGAAAATAAACTTTATTTGCAACGTTTCGACAGACTCACATCTGCCATTATCCAGCGTTTAAAACTAACTACAAAACTTTAAACTATGTCAAACAAACTAGTGTCACATGCATTCGCCTTCTATTCCTCTATGACGGTTGCCATAGTAAATATATATATATATATATATATATATAAGTGAAATTTTTGATCGATGATTTAAGAAATTAAGAGAATATTCGTCGGGTATACGATCAGGTAAGAAAGAAAACTCTGTTCTTAAATATATATAATATATTTATAATAAATATATATATATATATATATATATATATGACAACCGCTCTAGACAGCGTGTCGGCCAGTCGAATGTATCTCGTCCATAAATGTGTGCACACGTCTTGTTCCGTGCCTCATGTAGACTGTGAAAGAAAATGTCCATCGTTCTAATTAAATGTCTGTCGATATAAAAACACTTGCCGCCTATATATATATATATATATATATATATATATATATATATATATATATATATATACGAAATGGTGTGGTTATTCGGGTATTCGATCACTTAGTACGAAGAAAAACGAGAACTCGCTTTATGCAATATGCTATATTTCGAACCGGTATAGGTTCTTCTTCAGGCAAAAATTACATCTACAATAAATAAAATCAAAACAACAATAAGGTCAGCGCACAATTCGTTATATAAAACTTACTCGGAGTTGGTTAAGGTGGCGAGGCTCAGACACAATTAACATCATACAATATAAACGCAAGACATAACTTATTAACATGCTACAAGACACATTACAATAGACATGTGTACACAATGACGAACGGAGAGTACTAGTGCGACCTTCACAGGTGTCAAACACCGATAGCCGTGGCAGCACAATCAACCCCACCAACTCAAAACTCAACACATAGCGAGGCACTTGTAACAACAATTAAAATGTGAGAGTTGAATCACTGATTTCACCCACACTACGCCGAGCCCTATCAATTCGAATAATGTTGGAGTAAATGACGCTAAGATTTTCGACGTCCTGTCTAAAATTAACCGTATTATTATTGAAATTTATACTGTACATCTCCAAAAACATCAGGTTACGATAATTAGGCTCAGTGTCTAGAATCTTCACTCCATCAAAGTTAAAAGTATGGCCATGATCATTAGTATGGCATGCCAGAGCTCATCTAGATTTTTTTGTGTTACAATCACTCCTGTGCAGAGCGATTCTGTTTTTCAGCCATTGAGTAGTTACACCAACATACTTGCCCTCACAGTCGTTACAACCGATACTATAAATTACGTTGGATCTGAATAGTAGAGGCGTTGCATCTTTGATTTTAGTGAAAACTCTAGCCAGCTTCATGGGGTAATGATGAATCAATTTGATGTTGTCAGAGATGAACGGTTGAAAAACTTTTTTTAATTTATTTGTAACAAGAGGCAAAGACATTAGCTTTATGTATACAGGTGGTTGGTCATTAGGTGGGTCAAAAATGCTGAGGGCTGAATTATTCGTGTTAATAGAAAATAATATTTTATTGACTAACTTAAGAGGAAAACCATTGTTCACAAAAACCCCTTGAAGTTTCTTGAGTGCTGAAGGCTGAAATTGCGGATCACAAATTTTTAAAACACGATTTTTCATAACACTGATGGTGTTGATCTTATGACCAAACGTGTGACTAGAATAATAATTAATGTAAAGCTAATGTCTTTGCCTCTTGTTACAAATAAATTAAAAAAAGTTTTTCAACCGTTCATCTCTGACAACATCAAATTGATTCATCATTACCCCATGAAGCTGGCTAGAGTTTTCACTAAAATCAAAGATGCAACGCCTCTAATATTCAGATCCAACGTAATTTATAGTATCGGTTGTAACGACTGTGAGGGCAAGTATGTTGGTGTAACTACTCAATGGCTGAAAAACAGAATCGCTCTGCACAGGAGTGATTGTAACACAAAAAAATCTAGATGTGCTCTGGCATGCCATACTAATGATCATGGCCATACTTTTAACTTTGATGGAGTGAAGATTCTAGACACTGAGCCTAATTATCGTAACCTGATGTTTTTGGAGATGTACAGTATAAATTTCAATAATAATACGGTTAATTTTAGACAGGACGTCGAAAATCTTAGCGTCATTTACTCCAACATTATTCGAATTGATAGGGCTCGGCGTAGTGTGGGTGAAATCAGTGATTCAACTCTCACATTTTAATTGTTGTTACAAGTGCCACGCTATGTGTTGAGTTTTGAGTTGGTGGGGTTGATTGTGCTGCCACGGCTATCGGTGTTTGACACCTGTGAAGGTCGCACTAGTACTCTCCGTTCGTCATTGTGTACACATGTCTATTGTAATGTGTCTTGTAGCGTGTTAATAAGTTATGTCTTGCGTTTATATTGTATGATGTTAATTGTGTCTGAGCCTCGCCACCTTAACCAACTCCGAGTAAGTTTTATATAACGAATTGTGCGCTGACCTTATTGTTGTTTTGATTTTATTTATTGTAGATGTAATTTTTGCCTGAAGAAGAACCTATACCGGTTCGAAATATAGCATATTGCATAAAGCGAGTTCTCGTTTTTCTTCGTACTAAGTGATCGAATACCCGAATAACCACACCATTTCGTTTTTTACCTCCGATCAAAAAATTATCTCCTATTTCTTATATATATATATAAAATATGTTGATTTATTTAGTTACTACCTGCTATATATATATAATATGTTGATATATATATATATATATATATATATATATATATAAATATGTTGATTTATTTAGTTACTATCCTGCTGAAGTTCCTTTATAGTTCTCATAATTACCACAATAATTACCGACGATTGTGTGGTCCAGATTAAAAACTCCCGTCTCTAGATTTTATTTACTAAATTATAATGCAAATTATCGTAATAATCCTTAGTAGCCTACATCTTTTATACATACTTGATGGTAATGAATTCCATTCTGTTTTGCTAAACTTTATTGCTGTAACAGTATTTGGCAAAGAGAGTTTATTGATAATTTCATAGACACCTTATACATTTAAAGAGGTCCAGTGTCATTTAGCTTTCTGTTTTGCGTAATAGAAAGTAAACATTTGTCTACGATTGGTCATGCTAACTTTATCATTATTCATTACTCATATATATTTGTATTATACCTTGAGACGTATGATCTAATCTTCACCTGTATACCTGAGTAGTGTGCCTAGAAAAACGTACCCAGCCGTAGTTATTTCATATTACTAATATAACTTTTTATTTTTTTATAGATGAAGTATTCCGAGCTGAATACGTACAAAATTTAGTACATCCAGAAGTGCCAGAAGAACAGCCAGTTCAACAAGAAATGGACGAACATGACTTTCGATGGGATGATACTTCCATAAAACTCTTACTGACCTCATACGAAGAAGAAAAGGAAAATTTCCGCAACCCAAAATAAAAAAAAGGTTTGTGGCAAAAAATTAATACAATCATGGAAATATATGGGCATCGTACAACTGATGAAAATTGTAACAAAAAATTTAGAAATTTAAAATCTACCTATACCTTGATAAAGGACAAGGTCAAGAAAACGGGCCGAGGCAGGCAGAACTGGGTTTATTTTGACATGATGGAAACCATCATGCTTGGAAATGCTACCATACACCCACCGTATCTCATTTCATCTATGACACCACCTAAAAATAATACGTTGGGAGAGTGTCGCCCTTCGACATCCAGGAAGTCGGTACATGCACTCGCCGAACAAAGTGACATTGTACCGCAGAATGTAAATGTAGAACATCTAGCGTCTACAACAAACAATACTGTGATAACTCACGGTGCTGTGATAACACGTGGAATATTCTCTATATTCATATCCAAGTATTTTAGTCTTCTCCACTTTCCTTTCAAACGTCCAAATGCTTGCTCAATTTTACTTCTGCAAGCGCTATGCACTGTATTAACGACGTTGCAGATTAGTCAGGTGCCCATTGTCCCTGAATGGAATCATTACATTTTGCAGTAAGGGATATGCACTATCACCCAGTATGTGCCTTTCGGGTGAAATGAAATTTGCATTGTTCGTAATTTCTTCGTACAGTGGACTATTCCTAAATACACGAGCATCGTGCACACTGCCAGGCATACCCACAAAAATGTCTGTGAACAGCATTTTGTGATCACATACTGCTTGAAGTATCACAGAATGAAAAGAGTGTCTGTTATAATAATCGATGTGATTATTTGTTGGTGCTTTGATTGCTATGTGGCATCCGTCAATGGCTCCTACTACCTCAGGATAACTTTTCCGGTTGAAATGTCTTGCCGTTACAGCAGCTTCGTCTATAGTTAGCCAACGTACTTCAGTTTCTAGTAAGGTACATAGTATTACACATATGTTGTGAAAAATCATGTGTCCTGACCCCGTGGAAATTCCGAATCGATCACAGCTAGCTACGTATGGTTCGGGTTTTGCCAACGTCCAAATTGAAAACAATAATATTTTCTCTACTGGAACTATAGATGCCACATCTATTCTGTTAACGATATCTTCTAATAGTTCCTGTAAAATAATTTTATTAGTAATCAACTTAGTACAAAGAAGGAGCAATGTAACATGCAATGAATTACAGACACTCTCGCTACTTCCATTCCATCACACCCCCATTCATATTACAAATTTTGTAGGCCGAGTAAAAGATCAACATGTGTGGGCATGCAGTTTCTTTGAAGTAGACCGTATTCATATTAGCAAGACTACACTGTATGTTATATGGAAGGAAAATACTTACTTGAAATACATTTCGAGACATTCGGAAATGTGTAAAGAATTCAGCAGGACTGTATCATGGTACTACTTCCTCCACATAATTTGCAATTCGGACAGGCTCATTGCGGTCATCAACGTCCAGTACTAACTCTTCAACTGCATTCGGTATCTCCACCAATATCGCTATTGCTGCTGGATTCAGAATGACCTCTGCAACATCATCGTCCACAAGTAAAGCGTTAATGTTGTCCATATCTAAAATACATATTGTAATAAATAATTATAAACAGATCAAGATATGTGTACTATACCTAATTATATAAATACCGGGTTAGAGTTAAACGAAAAAATAGGTTATAATAATCAAAACACCACTTCAACTGACTACGTGCACTGCTGTCATACGACTGCTGGGCGCAAGCTGGCTGGATCACAGCTGGGTCATGGCTGGATTTGACCGTTCAGCCACCGCGGCCGCTTAATCTCGGCGCCGGCAGCGCAAGCAACTTTGGCTGGAACGGCTGAACGCCCCCATTGTTAGAGCTGCAGTGTGTTGACACAATTTTATAAAAACTCACAACGAATCAAAGAAAATGTACTGCCCCAAAGAATTGACTGACACTGATAAAAATGGACAATTAATTCCTGGTGAATGGTGCAGAATGCTGGAAAGCGATAACGAGAATGATGATGGGTCATTGGTCACCCCTGTCTCCAGTCATAGCAGTGCTAATGCTTTCGCCAGAAGGGACAATATGAAAAAATATGTGAATTCTGTTGGAGCAGTACCGTGTCAGTATGTGCGTTAAAGCTATAAATAGAATTATCAGCCATCTTTGAAAACAGGAAATACTGCAAATGAGAATACAGCAATTAAATTGATAACTATAGGGTTCCCAGACTATGATTAATTTAAGTGTACTAGGGATGCATCGGAGCTCCGGTTTTGCTCCGGTATCCGGCCGCTTCGGCCCATTTTCTAAGATCCGGCTCCGGCCGGAGCATCCTTAGTATTCGGCGGCCGAAGCAAAAAAATACGTCATATTGAGACTAGGTGTTTTTTGCATCTTTTAGCTCAGAAGGCTTTTTCTGAGCCCAAATCGATTGAAACTTTTCAAATATTTAGTGACCCAATTAGTACCAATTTGTACCTCAACTCTCAAGGAAACATTCCTAATTTATAAGTAGTTCTTTTCAACGTCACTTCAGAACACTACATTTCGTAAAACAACGTAAATCATCAGTTTTTTAAATATTTAATGCCCAATCGGTACTCTCAGAAAACAGCAAAGTCAAACTAGTAACTCAAAGGAACACCCCAAAATGGGGGGGTAAAGATGGCGCGTGTCATGTCACAACACCACTTATCAAAAAACAACTCGATTCTATTCTAGTTTTTGTACCTAGTTTAGTACCAGATTTGTTCCCTCTGAAAACACCAACGTCAAAGCTCTAGATCAGAGAAACGCCCTAAATTACGGGTAGTTCTTTCAAACGGCACCTCAGACCGCCAGTCGTCGTAAAACAAATGCCACATCGGATTTGATAGCACAAAGCAGAAAAATTAGTGGAGATTTCAATAATTGTTCTGTGGCGTACTGTAAATGGAAATACATACAAAAAGAATTAAACATTGACCATAAAGTTCCTGACAAAATCCTAAAACGATGAAGCAAAGAGCTTTCTTTCTGCATCTTCGATATTGCAAATTAAAATTAAAAAATCTGATGTGGCCAGGCGCATGACTTTATCATACAATATGTAAAATGAATAGTGTAGCTGCATGAGATTCTATTTGATCGAAATCGATCGTGTCTGTATTAAAATAAAACAAGTTAGCCAGGATTTGACAGATATTTTGATAATATCGACAGTAGGTATTGTCAAAAACCCCGCGTTTGATACTACCTACTGTCTTTAGAATTAAAATAATTGTCAAATCCTTCAAGATGAGATTTACGCCTGAAAATCTTAAGGAGATTGAGACTATGTTTACTGCATCTATTGAAAAGCTTCTTGCCAACAAAAAGTTCATTGATGTCATCACTACAGCCGTAAAATCGGTGCTGGTCGACGAATTTAACGACATGAAATGTCGAGTGGAAGAGGTAAAAAGGGAAAACACCTGGTTAAGAGAAAAACTGAACGACTTAGAGCAGTATTCGAGGAGGCCCAGTTTTCGAGTATACGGAGTGAATGAGGAAAAGGACGAGCAAATAGAACACAAGATATTGAAAATGATTGGAGAAGATTTGCAGCTTGAAGTTCCATGGGAGTTGGTTGATCGTTGGCACCGAGTGGGATTGTTTGACAAGAAAAAGTGCCGCCCAGTGATCGTTAAGTTCGCTAATTATAAGACTCGTGAACTCGTGAAGTCGAGACTGAAGGGTTCCGGCTTCTTCATAAGCGAAGATTTAACGTCAAGTAAGTTTAAACTGTTTAATCAAGTTTGTGATAAGTATGGTAAACGCAACTCATGGACTCATGATGGCAAGATTTTCGTAAAACTATTAAATTCAAAGAAAGTTATCATAAGATCAACGTTTGACATGGATAATTTACCAGGTGATGAGGTTACAGCGTCCTTGTCCCCTAAAAAAATCTAATTAATCTGATATTATATCAGTCATTGCTGTGTTCTGCAGTAATGTTTTGTTGTGAAGCACAGAGAAAGATTAAATTCTCTGCTACTTCTTTCAAATTAACTTAAGTTTTGATTTGTGATTTTTTTTATATCACCTGGAATCTATTTTAAATTTTTTTATTTCTGTTTTTTTTTTTTTTTCGCGTAGAGCCTTTTTTTGGACCCATTGAATATTAAGCTCTTGTTTAGTTTATAGTTGCAGATGTTCACGTTGGCACATTTGAATGCTAGATCAATATTAAATAAAATTGTTGAGATTTCTGGATTGCTCGCTGTGTACGCGATAGTTTTTGCGGTGACGGAGACTTGGTTGAGTGACGGGGTGTCTGATGAAAATATTTTAATTAATAATTACTCCATCATCAGACATGATAGAGAAGGTCGCGGTGGGGGTAATGCTATATACATTAAATCTAATATACACTTTGAGGTTGTGTATGCACACGCCAGCCATGTGATTGAAGCGTTGCTGATCACATTTTCTTACCGGGGTAGGAGCTCTCTATTTGGTGTAGTTTACCGCCGTCCACGCGCGGGCGTTGGAGCTTTCTTTGCCGAATTAAATGAGTTGCTGTCTGATTACTGTCTGATGTATGATGATGTTATGCTGGTTGGAGATTTCAACATTGATTTTTGCCGTTTAGTTCGGCATCGGCGGATCTATTGGGAATCCTTGAATCATTTAGCCTTAAACAAGTAGTGAGAGAACCAACCAGAGTCACGGGGAATTCGAGTAGTCTTTTAGATCTTACGTTTGTTCCGGAGGACACAGATGTCACCGATTGTTGTGTCGTAGATGTCCATGAACTGTCGGATCATTGTTTGACTGTCTGTAGTTTGCCAGGGACTGGTGTGGTTTCGGATACAATTTCTCGTGCTGTTAGGGACTTCCGTTTCTTTGATCAAGATTTGTTTTATGGTGATTTGTGTTCTGTGCCATGGATCAACATGACAGATTTACATGATATTAACGATAAATTACTGTATTTTAACAGCAGCATTCTCATGTTGTTTGATAAGCATGCACCGTGCATGGAATGTAGACCTACTGCAGTTGCGAAACCCTAGTTAACCGACAATGTTCGGTATATGATATCACTGCGCGATAAGGCATTAGCAAAGTTTAGAAGAACACGTCATCCGTCGCATTGGACGTATTATAAGTCACTTCGCAATTCTGCAATTAAGACTGAAAAGCGGGCATATCTAAATTCTAGATGTGCGAATCTAGCGACTAAAAGAATGTGGCAGGGTTTGCGGACTGTGGGTATTATCAGGAATGTTCAGCGATCGTTGCCACTACATTTGTGTGATGTTGATGAAATCAACGATTACTTTTGTTCAGTTACTGGAGAGGTGAGTCAGATAGATGATCTTATGTTAAATTTCTATTCAGGCAACAGAAAAAATGGGGAGGCTCTCTTTTCTTTTCGGGATGTTACGGAGGATGAGGTCAACGATGCAATCCGCGGGATCAAGTCTCAATCGGTTGGATTTGACGGGATTTCTGTTAGGATGCTTTTGTATTGTCTCCCCTTCTTGCTGCCTTATGCTTGCCATATTTTAAATTTTTGTTTGCAAAATGGTGTTTCCGAACTCGTGGAAGGAAGGAAAAATTATTCCTGTACCAAAGGTTTCTGTACCTTCTCAATATGGAAATCTTCGCCCGATAACGATATTGCCTGTACTATTGAAAGTTTTGGAGAAGGTTATAGATCGGCAAATAAGAGAATATTTGCTGGTTACCGCTATTTTGCCTCAGTTTCAGTCTGGTTTCCGAAGGGGATATAGTTGTCAGACTGCGCTATCTGTGGTTACCGATGACATCATGCGTGCTACGGATGATAATAAACTTACCGTGCTAGTGCTCTTAGACTTTTCGAAGGCATTCGATACAATTAATCATGCACTAATGTTGATAATACTGGAATATTTGGGGTTTGACGCTGTGTCATTGGTCGTTGGTCTGTTTCCGGGGGGAACTTGGCGAGGTCTGGAGTTCCTCAGGGGAGTATATTGGGGCCGCTCTTGTTCTCTCTCTATACGTCCCAATTATTTGTGTTATCAAGTACCCAGTGTTGTTATCATATGTATGGTGACGACACTCAGCTTTACTCATCATTTGATGAGGCCGATGTTCTTGAAGCTGTTGATGAGATTAACTCTGATCTGAGAAAGTTATGAGAAAGTTACTGCGAATTAATCCAGCAAAGTCAAGCTATATGGTATTTAAGCGTTTGAGGCAGACTCTGGATGTACGTATCGAGATTTTCGTGGATGGTGTACGGTTGGAGAGAAAGGAGTGTGTGAAGAACTTGGGCATATATTTGGACACTGAAATGCGATTTAAAACGCACATAAAGAATTGTATAAAAAATGCTTATTGTAGTCTCAACTCACTATACCCACACAGGGCTGTCCTAACAGAAAATGTTAAGAGATACTTGTCGAACTCGTTTGTGTTGTGTCATTTTAATTATTGCGATACTATTATTGGCCCATGTTTGGATGGGCCAATATGTTTGGAGTGTTGATCGCCGAAGAGTGCAGGTAGTCCAAAATAGGTGTGTTAGGTTTATCCATTGTCTGTCTCGCAGGACTGGTGTTACACAGAGGCGGCGAGCGATAGGCTGGCTGTCAATGGCTGAGCAAAGGGATTTGAATTTCGTGTTATTTGTGTACAAGATTTTAATTACCGGTAGGTACCCCACCGTATCTTCTAGAGAGGCTTAGAGAAGTAGAGAACCGATGTCCATAACGTAAATGTTAGGCGTAACAATCTTTTGGATGTGCCTTGTCACTTGACTGAATTTTGTACCTGGACCTGGAATGAGGTACGTTTTAATGGGGTCTGGTGCACGACTTCGACTATTAGGGCGCAACTCAGAGCATCTATTTTTAATGGCTCTTATATGTGTTGAGCTATTGAGTAAAATAATTTTGAAAAGAGCTGCAACTGGATAGCTTGGCTTGATAGACTGAATCGACCTGAGATCTAGAGTTACCATGTCCCGATGACCATTGATTGCACAACATAGTATAATAATGCTGACTCTGTATTAATTATGTATAAGTACTCTAGTTATTGTGTCCATCCTTAGTCTAGTAAGAATCGTGTAATTACATACGCTGACTCCGCGTCACACGGCATTGCACTCAAATCGTTCATCCGGTATTACGCGTTAAACTTGTATTTTATATTTGGTGTTATAATTAAAATAAACGTTTTAAAAACTTAACCAACAGACTTTGATATTTATCTGGCGCAGTCGGTAGTTTCCGGTAAACTCGAGTGATAATTTTGTGTCGTGTCTCAAATCGATCCGATATACAAAAACATTCGTGGTGAACTTTCAAGTTCTTAATACCGGATATCCAAGCATCAATCGAACCAGCCGAGGACGACGCTCCAATTGCCGAATCCCTGGACAACGTAGGACCTGCCGAGGAATTTGGACCTTCTAGAATCGTCGACCGAATCCCAGGACTACACCCCATCAATGAAAATATTTGCAGTCATTTTGATAGGCTTGTAAGTACATTCTTTATTTTTCTGCATCCCTTTTTCGCTTTCCCCATCTGAAATTCTTACAAACATCGTGGAAAATTTAAACGACCTTTTGGAAGCCCTCAACGACGTCGCAATGGCCCGTGAAGTTTCCAAAGTTGATCAAGATCTAATCCCGGTATTCGATGGAGACCGGATAACTCTCAAAAGTTACATCAATGCCTGCGAATTCCTAATAGAGGAATATTTACCAATCGCTCCACAGAACGCGAATGACCTACGTATGGCCAAGCGTTTGCTGATGATTTTCATGGGTAGATTACGTGCTAAAGCACGCGAGGCGGTGGACGCCAATAAAACGCCCACCACTTGGCCCGAATTGAAAAACATATTAATTCACTCGTTTGGAGACAAACGATCCGAGGAAGTGCTGGTATACGACCTTAACAGTTTAGTTCCCCAGAAGGACGACACCACAGCCAGTTATGCCAACAAAATTAAAACCACCCTGTACACTTTGCTTTCTAAAATTAATTTAGAAGAAGAAATCGCAGCAATTAGGAATTTAAAGCAAGAGCAATATAACCAAATCGCCCTTAGAACCTACCTATTTGGCCTAGATCTGATTAATGCCAACATAGGATTAGAAGTGAAGCTACGTCAACCAACCGACATCGAAACAGCTGAAGGTTACGCGCTGGAAACCACAAACTACAACACCCAAAAGCAACGATTTCTCCATAATCTCCGGCAACCAGCAGCCCCCCTGATGAGAAACATCATTCGCCCAGCTCCAGTCATGCCGCAAAGCTTCACACCAGTTCCAAGAACACCGATAAATTATCCGCAACAAACCCCATACCAGAATAGGTTCATTCCACCAGCAATTGCACCACCTCGTTTTCAACAGCCGCAGCAACCAACTTATCAGCCATTTAATAGAACGCCATCACACATTCAACAACGTCCATACAGACCAACACCAATGGAAGTCGATAGCAGCGGAATTCACTACAACAACAAACGACCAGCATCTTCAGTCAACAAACCTCCACCAAAAAGGCAGTGGATGTCAAATAATATTGAAATGCCTTCAGAACTTCCTGAAGACAATAATTATTATGTCCAATACCCAGACGGTGAGCTAACGGACGAGTACAATCCACTGGAACAGTTTTATGAGGAGGAAAATGCATGTGCGAGCACCTTAGCAACCCAGGATTTTCCACAGGACACCACTCAAAACCAACTTACGTAACAATATCAACCAAAGCATATTTACCAGACCCGTTACTGCCGTATGTCGAATTTGAAGGTTTGAAGTTTCTAATAGACACAGGTGCTGAATGTTCTCTAATTAATTCCAAATTATTTAATGATGCTAGATCTTTGTATTCTTGTAAAAATCAGGAGTTTAATATTAGAACTCCTTATGGAACAGAAAAAACGAAAAGTGCAGTTTTCGCCCCTCTTCCTGACATTTTTAAATCTTCAAAATACCATTTGTTTGTTTGTTTTGACTTTTCTGCCACATTTGACGGTTTGTTTGGGTTTGACTTATTGACTGAATTGGGAGCTTCTCTAGATACTAAGAGACAGGTTATTATCACTGACACTACGGAAATTCCTTACAAAGTAAATAATGTCCGTACTGTCAGACCTCATTCACAGTCCGTGGTTGACTATCAAGTAACCAATATAGTCAATGGCTTTGCAGTCTTTCCTGAAATAAGGGACAAATCTGACAAGATTATCGTTCCCGAATCTCTTGTTGAAGTGAAAAATAATGAAGCACTAATTTTAGCAACTAATTATACACAACTCCCTATTTACATAAAACCAAGACCAATTACATTAATACCAGTGAATGAAATAGAAAAAGAAATTAATGTAGCTTACAATTACGTCAAGGAAAAAAATCTGTCACAATTACAATTAGAAAATATTCAAACAAATCTAAAACTAGATCACCTAAATCTGGAAGAGCAGAAAGCCCTTCAGGCTTTACTGATTAATTACAAACACTTATTTCACGTAGAGGGACAAAAGCTGACATTCACTCATAAAATGAAACATAAGTTCAATATGAAAAGCAATAATCCTGTGTACGTTAGAAATTATCGACAACCCATAGAGACAAAGAATGAAATAAAGAAGCAGACACTGGAATTGTTACGCCAAGACATCGTTAAAGAAAGTGTATCACCCTGGAACGCCCCTGTTCACATCGTGACCACACGCAAGGATGGCAGAAGAAAACACAGAATGGTAGTCGATTTTCGTCGTTTAAACGAGCAGATGATAGAGGACAAGTACCCTATTCCCAATATAGCTGACATCCTGGACAAGCTAGGAAGGGCAAATTATTTTACATCCCTAGATTTAGCCGCAGGCTTCCACCAGATAGAAATGGACCCTGAAGACTCCGAGAAGACCGCTTTCAGCACCGAGCAGGGACATTTTGAATTCAAAAGAATGCCCTTCGGATTAAAAAATGCCCCAGCCACATTTCAAAGAATTATGGATGAAGTCCTACGCGGATTATTCGAAGATACCTGCCTCGTCTATTTAGATGACATCATAATATATTCATCTTCACTTCAGGAACATCTACAAAAATTAATTAAAGTATTTCAACGCTTGGAATTGGCAAACTTCAAAATTAAACTGGAAAAATGTGAATTTTTGAAGAGAGAAATTAAATACCTAGGACACGTCATCACGGATGAAGGCGTAAAACCAAATCCTGAAAAAATAGAGGCCATTTTACAATTTCCGATCCCCAAGACTAGAACGGAAATCAAGAGCTTCTTAGGCCTAATGGGATATTATCGCAAGTTTATTAAGGACTTCGCAAAAATTACCAAACCATTCACCTTGTGTTTGAAGAAAAACGCGAAAATAAATATACAGGACCCCAGCTATTTTTCAGCATTCCAACAATGTAAGGAGTTACTCACAAACGACCCAATACTACAATATCCGGACTTCTCTAAAGAATTCATCGTTACAACGGATGCATCCGATATTGCATTAGGAGCTGTTCTATCTCAGGGACCAGTTGGACGAGACAAACCGATCTGTTATGCGTCACGCACACTCTCGGACACGGAATGCAAATATTCTACAGTGGAGAAGGAGCTTTTAGCTATCGTCTATGCAACCAAACAATTTAGGCCATATCTTTATGGAAAGAAGTTCACGATTTTCACAGACCACCGACCCTTGGTGTGGCTCTGGTCCATGAAAGAGCCAAATAGCAAACTTATGCGATGGAGAACCAGACTAGAAGAGTATGACTTTGACGTCGTCTACAAAAAAGGCAAACAGAACACCAACGCTGATGCGCTTTCCAGAATCAGACTAACGGATTTGAATATTATCACCCAAGATGATCTAGATAGCATCCTTCCTAACTTCGACGACGAGGAACTGCTCGAGATAGCAGACGACCTATCACTTTCCATAATTGATGAAACACAAGAACCCGCCATTAAAACAGGAATAGGCATAGCCCGGAAGGAAATCAAGATGACAGATACCCATCTCATAGAAGAAGACGAAGAAGAAGACGAAGAAGATTCAGACTCCAACACTATTCATACAACTCAAACTCAAGAACCAAATAAATCAATAGAGATTCAAGATACAATCCTGGATAATAAGAAGAAACAGTTTATTATAACGCAAAGTTTGGGCAAGGACTTGGAAGTCAAAATAAAAAATCGAGACGATTGCAATATACACTTCGTGCGTATTCCGAAAGAAAATTTACACGAACATATCCTTCTATTATTCAAAAATTATATGACTAACGATCGTACCTTCTACATTTATACAAGTGACGAAAACATCTATCAAACAATGTGTAATGTTTACACAAACAAAATCTCAAATAGAGGACCTAGGGTTATTAGATGTCTACGAAGAGCGGAAGTTGTCACGGAGGAAGAGCAGAAGATATCACTGGTAGCATCATATCATACGGGAATTACTAACCATCGAGGTATACAAGAAACCCTGGAACATCTGAAGCAAAGATATTGGTGGTCGAAGATGGAAAAGACAGTAACACAAGTGATTAAATCATGTGATACCTGTAATAGATCGAAATATAATCGACGTCCAGAAGTACCGCCCCTACCAATAACTGAAACACCAGACGCCCCGTTTGAGAAATTGTTTGTTGACCTCTTCTCAATCTCTAGCGAAAAATATCTGACAATTATCGATGCCTTTACCCGCCTCGGACATGCAATTAAAGTAAAAAGCAAAAATCCTTCAGACATCTTGGACGCATTCCTGGACTATTTCAATTACTACGGCATCCCTCAAGAAATTCGATTCGATCAAGGTTCCGAATTCAACAATAAACTAATAAAGGAACTAGCAGCATTACACAAAATTACATTACACTTTGGTACCGCCAAGAACCCTGAAAGTCAGGCTAACGTGGAAAGGTTCCACTCCACCCTAATCGAACATTTAAGATGTCTAGAAGACGACCCTAGTATACCGAAGGAAAGAAAAATGCGTATGGCAACAATTGCGTATAACAACGCCATCAATAGTGCCATTGGAATGACACCGCTTGAAGCTCTCTTCGGACATACCAGAACAAGGAACCCCATGCATTTAATCTATGATACAAAGACTTATCAACATCTAATCGACAAACATAAATCCAGAATGGCTATTATGTATCAAGGACTAAAAGAAAAAGACCAAGCAAGAAAATCGAAGACACACGAAAAACAACAGGAAAACGTAAAAATTTCCACGTGGAAAATCGGAGAAAAGGTGTACGTCGAAAACATAACAAAAAGTAGTAAAATCCTTAAGCCTTACTTTGGACCCTACACCATTATAAAGGTAAACGATAATAATACTGTCGATGTCCAAACCCGTCGAGGGATACAAACATACCATACAAGACGACTCAAACACGGTATTGTTCCAGATGCCACTGGACCAACGCCGACGTCAGAATAACCCCATTAGATGGAGCGCTATTCCCCCTACATCTGGGAACAGCCAGAAACCAAGCGAGTTACTGGACAACAGCGATACGTTGCGATCTCGAAAGCTTAATAACAACAATTGATAAGCTGAACTCAGAATACAACAAATTGGCGATCATGGTGAAAGAAATAAAAAGTGATCAAGATAAAACCTCTTTCGAAACACTTCTTAGGAGCCTACAAGACCTATTAGGACAACTAAACTTCGTTAGTAAACAGCTAGTCCCACCAAGAAGACAACCAAGGGGCGCGCTAAACTTTGTTGGTTCCATAATAAAAGCAGTATCTGGCAATCTCGACGCAGAAGATGCAGTTAAATATGATAAACTTATCGAAAACCTAGAAATTCACCAGCAGGAACTTATAAAAGACGTAGAAGCTCAAATTCACGTCTCACGAGGAAGCCTTGGCGCGTTCGAAGATAACTTAAAGATCATACAGGAAAACCAACTCGAGACAGCCCAACGTATAAACACCGTGCAACAACACTTGAAGGACCAAGGTGATAAACAAACATATTTCAATTTCTTTATAAGAGCAGAAACTTCACTACAAGTCGCAATACAGTCAGCTCTAACAGTATTGGGACGAATTTCTACAGCAAAAACTTTCGCCAAACTTGAAACTTACCATCCAGCAATCATTCCATCAGATGAACTTCTCGACGAACTACAATTTATCCAAAACTCGATTACCGAACAACAAATTCCTTTAAGCCCTACAGAAGAAAATTTGTATCAAATAGAAAAAAACATAACAGTGAAAGCATACATGAAAGGTCACGTGCTTACGTTCTTATTAGAAGTGCCATTAGTCGAAACTACATCTTATCAGTATTACCACTTAATCCCATTACCAATTCCACAAAATTCAAGTTATCTCATCCTCAATATCCCACAACCATACCTTGCAGAAAATAAAGATAAATATTTCACTACAGCCTCAAAGTGCAAGGAATTCCAACGAGAGCAATATTTATGTAAAGCCACAAGTCTCGACGCAGGCAAACGCCCAAGCTGTGCCTATCAACTATTGAGACACCTGTCAACATCCGTATGTAGCCACACCAGATGGTCCCGCCTGGATACAGAAAGCATTCATCCCACCGACTCAGAATGGATCTTATTCCAAGCCAACTACACCGCAGAAACAGCGTGCGAAGATCGGCAAGAAGTTCGTCAACTGCAAGGAAATTTACTGGTCCAAGTCACCCCAGACTGTACCGTCCATCTAGGAAGAGAGATTCTTCGAACCACGACCAACTACCTACCAGATCGACAATTTCATCTAGCCCCGATAAATCTATCCAGTATCCCGGAAGAACAACCGCAATGGCAGCTTGAGGACCTTCACTTGAAGAGTCTCCAGTTACAATCACTCGAAGACGCAAGAACCAATTTCAGCGAACTCGACAGAAAATTCCAGGAACTGAGAAGCAGTCATATTATCAGCATAGGTAGTTCAACGACCTCGCTAGTGACAGCAACATTCCTATTGCTAAGCATATTGGCCACCGGACTCTGGTATTTAGCGAAGATGAAACATCGCGCTAACGACACCCCAACGACCCAAGGCTCGGAATCTATCAATCCCAACCCTTGGCTCTCTCCAAGAAGGGAGGAGTTACCATGTCCCGATGACCATTGATTGCACAACATAGTATAATAATGCTGACTCTGTATTAATTATGTATAAGTACTCTAGTTATTGTGTCCATCCTTAGTCTAGTAAGAATCGTGTAATTAGATACGCTGACTCCGCGTCACACGGCATTGCACTCAAATCGTTCATCCGGTATTACGCGTTAAACTTGTATTTTATATTTGGTGTTATAATTAAAATAAACGTTTTAAAAACTTAACCAACAGACTTTGATATTTATCTCTAGATGGCGAATTGTGAGCGGCTGTATTCTCGGGAGTCATGCGGATTTCGTCGTTCGGGCAGTGATGCGATATGGGAGGGATAATCCCTTTTTTGAGGGATTTTTCAATGTAAAAGGGATAAAGGGACAAAATGCCGAAAAGAGGGATATTTGGTTTTTTCGCTGTGTAGCATGGAGGATCTGTGTACTTTTTGTTTAGTTTTGCGTCGTGTTATGAAAATAAAGGATATATTATTTATTTGAACATGAAGTTGCATTTAGTTTTTGTTTGAAAAATTTTTCTGTGCGTATGTATTTTCTTATCAAAATAGTTTGTTGTTATTTATTGAATGCTAAAAGTATTCTAATATATTTATACTGTAAAAGTACCCATGAGCACATACACATGGTTCCAACATTTTTGTCGTATTATGGGAGGTTAAAGGTAAGTAAAGTTAATTGACACCGCTAACTGAGAAGGAACCGAATTTCATTCCAGAAAATTACGGTTATGGAAGCTGTCCGCTTATTGGACCTGCACGTAAGATAAGCTGTCTCTGTACATATTAAAAGATTTCCAACCCATTATAAAAAAAAATCCAAAAACACTTGATTTTTCTGCCAAGCTATGTCGGTAAAAGGGATTTCTTAACAAAAAAAGGGATAAGTTTCTCTCACTAGAGGGAGTTTTCTCAACAGGCACCTCCCAACACTGCGTTCGGGCCTCACTTAAAATGTTAGCGCCGAGCAGAGCGGTCGGGCGACGGGCAGTCGGTGCTCGCAGCCGGTTGCGACCCGGTACGAAGTATAGACGCCGTGAACGGGCCAAGGACAGTATACTAGATTGCGTAGCACCGCTACTACCCTATTGAACAGCGCACATAGGGGTATTTCGAGTAAAACCCGGGCCAAACTTATATATTTGTTCGTATCGAATTGAACTATGAAACATAAACGTAAGCATTAATTGGTACAAAATAAATTGTAATTAATTATTATCGCATTATTTTCTTTGTCTATGTGATTATTTACGTGAAATAAAAACTCTGGCAGTAAATCACGGCAAGCCTGAGCAACAACTTGAATTAACTACTTAATTAAGTAATTAGTTTTATTTTAATGTTAATTAATTCAAACTTAGTAACATGTTGAGCTAACAAGATTTTTTAATTATTTTGTTCGCGATGTGTTCATTTTTCATAATACCTACTGATTATAATGGTATTTTCTCTGGCATTTATCGCTATATATTTTGCACAATTGCGTTTGAGTTTGTGGTCGGTATTGATTCTCTGTTGGAGGCGGTAAATCCCAAAGCACCTATGATTCTTTTTTTTCAATTTGAATCTGATATTTTGCAAATTTTGAATTTGCAGCGGTCACAAATTATTTATTGAAATGTGAAAACTCGGGAACAAATACCTATGGAGAAAAACCGTTATTTGACTTTTTAACACAGTTTTCACAAGATCTATAGTTTTCACTTTCGCCTCGAGTTATGGAATCTGTTTGTATATTTAACGCGCCGAAAGAATAGCATTACTTTTATTTTTTTATAATTAATAACACATAGATCTAAATTTATTTCACGTTTATTTATGGTTTAACCAGAATTGTACTGTTATATTTTAATAGTTTATTTTCATTTACATTACTTTTATTTTTTCACAATTTTAATTGCACAATTTATATCTTTTTTTATGATATTATTTTTACTTTTATTTGATGTTTATAACACTGAACTTAAGGGGTTTAGGGAATTGGAGATTAGGGAAAAGTCCCTGGTACATTGGCATTTGGAGATTAGGTCCCTAATAGCATTTTGATTTTCCTTTTTCGCGTATTTCTAACAATATTAAATCAATGAAAATATTTCTTTAACAAACGACTTGTTTATATTGGCAAGGTAGTATATTCACAATAAGAAAACGGTTCAATCCAATGTTATGTTACTTTGTGTATGGTATTTAGCATTTGTGATAATATCTGGTCAATTTAATGTGAATTGTAAGTGTATTGAAATGAGTAGACATTAGTTTGGCTTTGCTGAGTAAGTATAGGTGAGATTGTATAGCATCTTCATCTTATACAGGGTTATTTTTTTTTCGTGTACAGGGTCAAATTCTGAAACATTGTTATTTTATTGTTTTTACTCAAAAAGCAGTGGCTATGGAGGTTAGTCAACACAAAACAAAACATTGCATTTTAGACAACATTTATGTTTTCATTATAAAATACGGATACTTAATTATTTATTACTGTTGTTGTCCCTATTCACCCCTCTTACGGCACTGAATCGACCTGACATCGACACAGTTAATATATTCCGCCGAGCTGTGAAGTTGTGCAGCGGATTTACTCTATTGAACGTCGATACGCATGTGAATTTTGTTTGTGCAAGAGTGTAAATAGTGATGAACATGCGTTTTTCGGGAGCACTGTGTCACTATATTAATTGTGGCAAACACAGGTTTAAAGATCCAGGAGTAAGTTACTTTAGATTTCCAGTGAAGGACCAACGAAGAGCAGTAGAATGGCAGAAGAGATGTGGAAACATCGAAATTGCTTTGGTGGATATAGATGAATTAAAAGAAGTAAAAATTTGTGAAAGACACTTTTTAAATTCAGATTTTTATAAATCATCATTCAGAAAGTTACTACGTCGAAATGCTGTTCCCGTGGCCTATGATGAAGGTTAGTACATATACAAGATTTTTTTAATTATTATGTTCGCAATGTATTTATTTTTAAAATTCTGATTATAATGGTATTTTGTCGGGTTTTGATCGCTACTTATTTTGAACAACTGCGTTTGAATTTGTAGTCGCTATTGATTCTCTTTTGGAGGCGCTAAATCCCGAAACACTAGTGATTTTTTTTCAATTTGAATTCATTATTTTGCAAACTCTGAATTACCCGCGGCCACAAAACATTGAACTGTGAAATCTCGGGAACAAATATGGATAAAGAAAAAGTCCGTTATTTCGCATTTTGACCTTTGATCAAACCGTTTTCACTATCGCCTCGAGTTATGAATCACTTTGTATATTTAACGCGCCAAAATTGAATTATTTTTATTTTTTTATATTACTAACACAATTCTAAATTTATTTCACGTTTATTTACGGTTTAGCCAGAATTGTATTTTATAATATTTTAAAGCTTGTTTTCATTACCACGTTAGTTTACGCAGCCCATGTTATTCTTATGGGGTAATATATCGGCAAATTACGCTGTTATCATCCCTGTTCGGGCCTGAAATGGTGCATAGCCATGCATAACCGTGGAATATTTCATTATATTATTGCGAATAAGGTGTCTTTTCAATCTTCCCACAACGCTTTTCGCGTTTTAAGTTGAGAGAAATAATTCAATTGACTAAATGTTATTGGAATACGAGTACCTGAATAGTTGTACCTTATTTTTCTTTACAATTTTTTGTCTAAACCTCTGCAAGTCGACAAGTCAGTTCCGGGACAATAAAAGGCCACCCATTGTGCGATAAAATATTTATAGTTGGTCGGCCATAATAACAATAGGTCAATGGGAATTAATTTCAATACACTTTAGAAATACACCTGCAAAGGCCCAATATAAGAGCCGAAATGCAATAGAATATCTTTTTTTGTGGTTGGGTCAACCAACTACACTGCGATATAAAAAAATATCTGCAGCGGAATATTTAGTTCAAACGATTTCGGAACGTACAATAGCTGCGAGTGCCGAGTATGTTTTTGTCTCATTGGCTCTAGTGTTTATTATAATCTATATTCTATACTGTGGTAACTCTGTGAACCCCTTCAGTTATCTTGACAAATTCAAAATTTAGTATTCAGGAATTCGAATAAATAACATCACGTCAACCTATCGTCAACCTTTTTAATGGAGTTAACATAATTTTGAAGTATGAAAAAGGTTCTAAATAATGTGTAAAGTACCGTACGGTACTTATTATAAAAATTTGTAAGCTAAAATATTTTTTTATTGAATTGAAAATAATATACGTTGCTTTTTGACTGAAAGCCGAACTCCCTTAAAGCAGGTTATGAAATCAAAATAACTGAAAACCAGTATTTTTTAAGCAGAAATGTTTGGTTTTATTCTGAATTTCATTTCGGAGATTTAATAATTTAAATAAAATGCAACATTTATTAAATAAACAAATACCGTAAATTTTTAAGTGATGAAGTGTTTTAAATTTGCAACATTAAAAAATAATTATTAAAATTGGAGTTAAAGTAGACACAAATCTACTTTAACTCCACTATATTTTTATAAAATAACTACTGAAACATATTTTAATAGTATATTATTTGACGAGCACATAATTAAATCGGATGTTAGTCAAGTAGATTTTAATCTAATTTCTGGGAGTAAACACAAGAACCGTTTTTTATTTTTTTGACAAATGCCAAACAAATCACTTCATAACAACGTAAAATAACATAAAATCACAATATCCGAGAAAAAATATATTAATCAAAATTGTTGGACATTATGAAAATTATGGAAATACCATTCATAAATTTTTATAAATAATACTTGCATTTCGGACAGTTTTAAAATTACAAGTATTTAATTCATTACTAAAAAGCATTTCCAAATTGTTTCTAATTCGTTGATTTTTACAAACACCCAACATTTGTACATTTTCAAAACCCAATCCTGAAAAGCATGTTAACCTAATGCACATCTTAATTTACTAGTTTTTATGTCTAACTTATGTAACGAAATTCTAGTTTTTAAATAATTCCCAGTCTGACCAACATACAATAAATGACAACAAGCACACGGAATAAAATAAACTACTCCAGAATTTAAAACCTAAGGCATGTTATTATCTTTAACAAAAGAAAAGCAACTATTTATTGTTAACAAATTGTATTTTGTAGATCTAATGTTATTACATTTTATAATTTTAGTCAAACAAGGTGTTAAATCCATTATATAGGAAATTGGTGTTGAAGGGGTTAAGGGCATTAATATTAATATGTTTTTACTTATTGCAGATCCAGAAGCAGTGTTTGCTGTTCCAAGTAGTCCAGTTCGGACACTTTTACCTGTCAAAACTTACAGCAGGAAAAGACAGTTGGAACCAGATAGTTCCAGCACCACCTCTCATGCCGATTCCGATACATCTTCAATTGCGACAGTGAAGTATGACACCCCCGACGACAGACAACGCAGCGCTACTTCTACTAGCAACAGTGTAGTGAGCGACCGAATAATGAATATGGATTCCAGAAAAGATACATCAACAAGAAAAAAAAATAGAGTTTTAATAAATAAAGTGCGACATTTGCAGGCAAAGTGTAGAGCTCGATATCTGCAGAGTTACAGACTAAGAAAGAAAACACAGTCATTCTGTCCACAAATCATACTTCAAAGTTTGTTAATTAACAAGAGTGCATCCGTAAAGACATTTATACATATGCAACTTTTTCATTGTAAAAGATCGAAGTGGACTAAATCTGAGAAACAGATAGCTATGTCCATCTTCTACAAATCACCAAGTGCATATGCATTCATGATAAACACGCTAAAATTTATACTTCCATCAATAAGAACCATTCAATCTTGGCTGCAAGTTTTAAATTTAAAAACCGGCGTTAGAACAACACTTACAAAGAAACTTGCCTGTAAAGCTAAATCGATGACAGACTACGAAAGAATGTGTGTGGTCATGTTCGATGAAATTGCACTGAAGAGACAGCTTGAATATAACAAATACCAGGATACTGTCGAGGGTTTTCAGGATCTTGCTAATTATGGAAAGCAAGATAAATTGGCGAACACCGCATTGGTATTTTATCTTCGTGGCATGCTCCATAATTGGAAGATACCATTTGCGTACTACACCTCCGCGGGACCCGTAAACAGTTCTTCACTGCAGCATATCATTGAAGATGTCATCAAGGAATTGAGGAAGATAGCGTTCAATCCTCTATTGTTGGTCTGTGATCAAGGCTCCAACAACAGAAGAGCGCTGGCATTATTGGGCGCTACTGCACAAAACCCAACAATTAAAATTGATGATAAAAAGGTATTTACGTGTTTTGACGCCCCGCACCTAATAAAATCATTGCGCAATAATTTTATTAACACAAAATTAAGTTTTGTTGTTAACAAAAGATCTATATCATGGGCTGACGTTGTAGAAACTTATAATATCGACCAAAAAAGCATAACAGCAAGGGCTATGTTAAAAATTCGAGAGCCTCATATCCATCCAAACACGTTCCAAAAAATGCGCGTCAAATACGCCACCCAAATATTTTCACATACTGTAGCTGCTGCAATTACTACTGCCAGGAGGACAAATGAATTAAAAAGAAGTACAGCTTTAGATACAGCTGACTTTGTGGAAAATGTCAATAATATATTTGATGCCCTAAATAGTAGAGCACTATACGACGCCAACCCCAACAAGAGAGCTCTGTCCATATATAATGAAACGCCGGAGAATATTTTATTAAATGGATTAACTCTGTTTCAAAACATTGAGGTGCATGAAAATAATAAGAAAAGAAGCAATATTTTTTGTTTAGATGGCTTTATTTGGACAATTAGATCTGTTTTATTACTATGGTCAGAATTAAAGTCTCTGGGCATTAAATATTTATTGACAAATTTCCTAAACCAAGATGCAATTGAAAATTTCTTCTCTGTGGTGAGAAGTAGAGGTGGTTACAACCCTACACCTACTGTACGTCAGTTTAGAATAGCTACGCAACACAACAGCAACATTCGATTGCGAATGGATGCCGATACCAGCAATTGTGATGCCGACGAAGCTGAACAACTTGCACTGTCTGGAGCTGAAAATGAGATGTGTCATCTTGTGGACGCTGACAAAGAAAACCAGCCAGATCTAAATACATCAAATCAGGGTGTTGATGACGATCCCGTTGCTGGTGGTGTTGAAGAGTTACCATGTAGCTCCCAGCAAGATGTGAGTCTTGCAATGTGTTCAACAGTGTACGTGGCGGGTTATTTGATTCACGTAATTTTAAGAAAAACCAATTGTGAAGAATGTAAAAGTGTTTTACAGAAAGGCTGTGATGAAGTGCTAGAAGACAATGAAATTTTTATTTTTAATAAGGAGTATGGTTGCTCTAGCAGTATAAAGTTTTTAAAACGACCTTCTGAGAGTTTTGTTCAGGTTACCTCATGGCTTTTAGATAAATTTAATAGTTTATTTCAAAAATATAAACTTTCGGATAACATTGCACAGAAAATAGAAAATGACATAACAGAACAGTTAGCTTGGATAGGTGAAAATCCTAGTTGTATCGACCATCGAAAACAAATTGTGAAATTATTAATTAAGGTAAAAGTTTTTAGAAATTTAAAGTGGAAATCGGATTTAATAAACAAAAAAAGAAGTTTCAAGTCGTCAAATCCTAAACCACATAGGAAAGTTAGAATATTATCATAGTATTTTTTCTATTATTTTATATTTAAGCAAAGCGCATTATTATTTTTTATTTTTATATTTTTCATTTTTTATTAATAAAAGTCTGTTTCTTTGAAGTATTTTGTTTCTTTTTCTATTAAAGTACTTCTAATTGCCGAATCAAGTAAGTATATTTAGTAAGGTTATTAAATGGTAAGTATAAAATAAGAATTTTTGTTCATAGGAAAATTAGAAACTGATTTTTTTTGGGTGCGATTTAAGCGTACATTATTTAAATAGATATGTGCACTAAAATAGATACTTTGTGCATTAAATAACGAAATAATGTGCATTAAATAAATATGAATATGTTACATAAAATATTTTATAATGAGCAATATTTAATTCATTTTGTGCCCTAGAATGGCTGACTTGTGCATTAAAATAATACATACTGAGCATTAAATAAATATGAATATGTTACATAAAAAATTTAATAATGAGCAATATTTAATTCATATTGTGCCCTAGAATGGCTGACTCGTGCATTAAAATAATACATACTGAGCATTAAATAAATATCAATATCTTACATAAAAAATATTAAAATGAGAAATATCTGAAGAAATGTCTGTCATGTTTCCCTAAAATTGGTAAAATTTAACTTAAATCATTAATTACACAATCAGGAGAAAAAATATCGAAACTAACTTTGTTTTTGTATTACTAAATTTAACGTCAACATAGCGATATTAAATATAATATTTTCATTTGTAGGTTCTATATCTATTATCGGATTCATAAAATAAAACATGGATAAACCGTGGTGTTATGAACATAACCCAAAAAATATAATTTTAATTAAATAAAATCTGATGTGGCCAGCACATTACCTACTTTATCATACTATACAGCAGTGCCTTGTCATGGCAATCTCGACGCATCTGCGGGTCGAATTCGCGTGCTACGCAAAAGCTGATGTTCTGACAATACCGTCAAAAGAATCAAAATATCTGTCAAATCCTGGCTAACTAGTTTTAATGCAGACAAGATCTCGACAAAATAGAATTTGCTCATACGGTTAAACTATGAATATTAGCAAAACATTTTATATACATAAGTTATACAACATTTCCTGTAGTTTAATTTATTATCTAACTATCTTGACAAAATTCGTTAAGAAATGCTAAGAGTAAACATCCATTTTACAAGAAATCCCAACCAATCTTTATATAATTTAGAAAAGAATTTTTTTCCATTAGAAAACAAACGTTTTCATTAATTGTTTATTGTAAAAATATTACATTGTTTTTGGGTTGTTATGTATGTTTTGTATGTATTAAAACACCGCACAGGTATTATGTATGTTTCATTTTATAAAACTAATAATTATTAAATAGCAAGTTAAAATTGTACACGGCATAACCGTATTTGAAACTAAACATACGGCGTAATAGTACTTATCTACTAAAATATAGCGGAAAACGTACTACTATTAAACAATATTGATTATCATAGCAACCAAAAGAAAAGAAATATTGACAATTGTACAGCATCTAATTCTACTAAATAAGTGTGCAAAAATAATTTTTATTATATGTCGTATTACGACAGTTTCTTAAACAATAAAAAATAAACAAGTATAATGACCAGCACTAGAACAAGACGTAGGATACATATGATACAACACATACATATTCGTAATTTTCTCACATTTGTATTGGTCAAATATTTTATCAAATGCTAACAAAAAATGCACGTTTCATTTTATATATTGCGCAAATAATTTGTACTGATTTTTTTTATATTGGTAAAGACTTAATTTTTTTTGATACAGAAAACATTCTCCGATGAAATTACTTTTTTTTACCGTTTTTTTATGTCAATCACAATACATATTTACAAATTTACGATTTTGAATTAAATAATTATTACTTATTTTAATCACCTTTAGTGGTAATGGATGATAATGATCTTCATATTTGTAACATACTTAACAAACTAGTTTTTGTCACTACAAAAAACAAACAGCTATGTATACATACCTACAGTTTAAAAATTAAATAAACAATAAAATTTGTGAATTGGCTCGCAAGAGTGTAATCGCCGCGCTGCGAGCTGGACTAGATTTCAGGTCCGACCGCTGCGAATACTAGCGTATTTCTGGTTAGTTCGCTAAATGTCCGCTCGATCGAAGGAGCAGCACAATCTAACAACGAAGGGTCGCTCAGTTTGGCGGCGACTACACCTGAAGTGGAGAGCGAGGGGCAATAAGACGACTAGTTCGCATTTTATACATTTGGTTGCAGCTCTTTTCAAAATTATTTTACTCAATGGTTGAGCGGAGTGCGTTTGTTTCTTTTCTTGGTTGTGGTAGTATAATAGTACGAGTCCATTTGTTTCGCGTTTATGTTTGTTATTTATAATTATGTATTGGTATCCTGTTTGCTAATGGCGATTCAATAAATGAATGAATATATTTAGGTTTAATGCAGACACGATCTCGATCAAATAGAATTTGCTCATACCGCTAAACTATTAATTTTACCAAAAAATATCATAGACATAAATTATGCAAAATTTCCTCTAATTTATTATTTAACTATTTTGACGAAATTACAGAAATGGCAGGTTATTTGCAAAACTCTGGAAAAATGCTTAGAGGAAACAGCCAGTTCCTTTGGACCCTTTTGAACCAAAAGCTTTTCAGCTCTAAGTTTAGTCATAAAACTTCTAAATATGAACTTTCGTCCCGAAAGCTTGAGTAGTTTGTCCGGAATCATCGCCACAAAAATCGGGTACACACACCCACACGCACGCGCACATGCACACGCTAACGCACACGCGCACGCCCACGCGCACTCACACGCACTCTCACACGCACCGTTCTGAATAAGTAAGTTCATTAATCTCTCATTTTATGTTAACATGGTAGTTATTTTGTTTATTTTTGTAGTGTAGGCTAGTCTCCCATTTAGTATTTTAAGGCAATTACGTCAGAAGTGACCTACCACACAAAGTCTGCAGATCTGCAGATCGAGTGAACCAACTATGCGAGTAATTATAAAGATAACTAAGTTTAAGAAAGGTTCCTTTCTTCAATATGGTATGAAGCGTGTTCAGAACAAAATGTCCAATACAAACACTACAAATTTGCATTTCATAACAGTATACGGAAGGCCCGAAGACATTACATTAGAAGTGCTAGGTGAACCGACTGTACCAAGATTAAGAAGGTTTACAAGGTTACAAGGGTTAACGTAATGCTACCACAATGATATAATCAAGGATACTTGCATACAAAACATGTGCAGAACAAAATGTCCACTGTAAATACCACAGACATTATAATGTTGTTAATTTGAAAAATACACTTTTTTAAGTTTATTGAAGACCTGAGGAAGTTTGTGTCAAATTCAGTCAAACGGATCTTAAGTGTATCGAAGAATTTAAATTTTATATTCTTACAATTTATACACAGAATGAACGTTAGGATTGCATTTGGGGCAAGTGGCAGCATTCATTGCAACGAAACTAACATGACGACTAGTGACAAAGTAAAATTGATCAGCATTATCAACCCTTATCACTAGTGGATCTACCGCAACATTCCTATTAACGCAAATGAATTATTAGGGAGAAGTTTAACACAAGGTACAATTAGGAAAAAAATTGTGTAAACACTATGAACCTCGATGTAAATACTAGAAACGTCGTATATTGAGAATACATTATTTTAGAGTAAATGGTTGACACATAAAACATTTTTACGAGATTGTTTTACCTGCTAAGATTGAAGAGAAACTCAGGGAGATAAACATATAGTTGCATTTTTACTACTGCAATCGACATGCACGTTATACATATGTAAAATCAAAATTTTATTTATTTATTATTTTCTTGTGGAATCTATTGTACTTTTTTAGACTACTGTTACTACAGGATTAATAAAACTAAACAAGGTTGCTATAATTATCGAATTATAAAAAAATATTAATTACATATTTCAGATCGGGTGACCAAATTGTAAACTTGTGTGGACGTTCTACAATTTTTTTTCAGCTTGCTGTGACTTGCCGTTGATAGAGGACCACGAAGAAATCCAAAGAGTTTCCGCCACACACAACAAAAATGAATGTCTCGTCAAAATTCCTAATATATTGCTTTTGTTTATATTTTTTACTTAAGATATGGTTTAACTTTAAAAAAACAGTTTACTTTACAGTGTTTAAAACTGTTCTCTTTTTTAAACAACTAGTTGGAGTAAAAGCCAATTGTTTGATTTTTTGCTTATTGTACCATATGAAAAACAACATGCCCGTTTGTGGTGTTTATTTGTGATTTTTATAAATTACTGAACTACAACCTATGTTTACTTATTGGTATCTTTCTCGTATACCTCATGGACTTTTGTTGTAGATGATGATGGGGTTTTGCGTGTGGTTCTTCTTATGTAGACTGTGTTCTATTCTATCTTTTAACAATCTATATTGTGTTATATCGGTCTCAACTGATTGTGCTCTTCTCAAATGAGGTAACATACAACTGTAAAATTAGTTATTCAATTCAATAAAACGTGTTCAATATAATACAAAAGTAATTACCCCGTATTTCAACATAAATCTATTTATTATGTTTTTGGTAAACCAAAGTGTGTCCTCCGTCAGTTTGATAGTTGCATTCACATTCTTTGTAGATATCCTATGTACTGCTTTCTCGAAACTATTTAAACTCTTCAATCCTGTATAAAATACAATAAAAATATGTTATAATAATAACATGTACGCATATCTCTTCGCATTCTTCAGACACGTTCCCATATGTATTTATAAAGTTTTCTAAATAACACCTATGGCATTTCTACAGTTTACTGGAACAATTGGATCGTCGGGAAGACATCATATTCGATCATGTACCTCAAAATTCTTTACGGAAAACCGCGAAATGATCGCCCGTTGCAGTATGTTTAGGGGTTAGGTATACATTTTGTTGACAGTAGCGGCACACAAATGCATGCGCTGGCATCTTGCGTTCTTATAGCGTCAAGCGAAGATCGCACCGACTACGGCGCTGCATGCTGCACTGCCGCAGCAGCGATCTCCGTCACGGCAAATATTTTATTTTACATGGCGTTCAATGTGAACGCGTCCACCGGGTCCGTTGCAGCAAAGCGTGCGCAGCGCAGCGCGGCAGGGCGACGGATGCAGTAAAACAAACATCAGTTGGCTTGCGTTTGCCGGAATGTCTGCATCGTTGAATATGGAGGAGCAACTAATATTGACGGTTGAAACACATCGACTAATATACGACAAGACCTTATCTGCCTACAAAAGTGGAAATTCACGCGAAAATGCTTGGAAGGAAGTTGCTAATGAAGTGCAGTCAAAGGGTATAAGTTTATATGTTTTTATTCATGAATGAATACAGCTAATTAATTAGGTATAAATTGAAATCAATGTTTAATGACTCCGTATTGCCATGGAACCTCGCCTGCCGGTGAAGTGAACCAGTCAGCAGAGGTGTTCTGAATGTGCATAGAATACCATGGGTCCTTGTATGTCGTTTTCTTTGATTGTTGTTCATGGTATTTACATTATTTTGCGTTGCATCCGACGAAAGTTGTTGTGTGTCATGGATTAAATGAGTCATTACGATAATTTTTTCCCGTAAATAAGCAATTTTGCAGCGTGCAAAATGTAACAGTTATTACCGTGGAAAACTCAATGTTAACTTCGATTGGTTTCAAGAGAATACGGTAGGTATGAGCAGTGATGCCAGAGGCATTTTTTTACCACTTATCTTGCTCGTGAAAGGCGATAGTTAAAAAAAGCCTATCCTGATCAGAAAGCTTTTTTCCTGGATATAGACGTAATATGTTGTCACTTAACGGAAATGCTACGTCCGCTACTAGCGCTATGGTGAATGATCAGCTGATGGTAGAGGTTGCTTTTCTGGCAACTCTAAATTAGGGTCGTTTGCCAATCACAATCTTCCAAAAGAAGCATTAGCAAACACTTCACCATAGATATTACCACCATATGAACCAACATCAATCATGATGTATTTGTAATTGGCGTCTACAACTGCCATTAGTACACGAGAGAAGCCGCCTTTATAATTAAAAAAACTTTGATCCTGAATGTTTTGGAGCAAATAGCTCAACAAAATCTGGTGTGGACAGGCACATTACTTTATCATACAATATATAAAATTAATAGTTTAACTGCATGAGATTCTATTTGACCGAGATCGATCGTGTCTGCATTAAAACAACACAAGTTAGTTTGACAGATATTTTAACAATATTGACAGTAGGTATTTTAAAAAAATCAGCGTTTGACAAATCCTGACTTGCTCTGTGGTTTTAATGCAGACACGATCTCGATCAAATATTTGCTCATACAGCTAAACTATTAATATATCAAAAAATTTCATAGACATAAATTACACAAAATTTCCACTACTTTAAATTATTATATAACTATTTTGGCGAAATTACAGAAATGGCAGCTCATTTGCAAAATGTTTGAAAAATGCTTAAAGGAAACATCCAGTTCCTTTGGACCGTTTTGAACCAAAAGCTTTTCAGCTCTAAGTTTGGTTATAAAACTTCTAAATATGAACTTTCGTCCCGATACCTTTAGTAGTTTCCCCGGAATCGTCGCCACAAAAATCGGGTACACACATGCGGACATTTTTTCGGCACGATTACAATACTTTATCATACAGCGTATGATAAAGTAAAAATTAAATTTTCTGCCGCACGCAGTGCTGTATCGTGTGGAATACCCATTGAATGTATTTGACGACGCAGCAGCACGGCAGTGCAGCATGCAGCGCCGTAGTTGGTGCAATCTTCGCTTCAACCAGCGCATGGCCAGCGTGGGCCAGCGTTTGGAGCGCAGGGGAACGCAGCGCCCCGCAGCTTATGTGAAAGCGGTGTAAGGATTCTTACTTACTTCTCTTACTTCTTAAGGGTTGCCGTAGTTATGAACTGAACCATAGTGGCGGGCGACAAAGGTATTTGAATGACGTGGGACATACAATTGTAGAAAGAAAGAAGACAAAAACAAAACATGAAGAGGAATTGTTTGCACAAAAAAATAAACAAGAATAGAATATCAACTTTTGCTATTAATGCAATAATTAAATACATCAACTCAGGCGCTGGACAATAATTTAAAGGAAACACAGGTTCAACTTAAAGAGGGACAAGTTAGTTTGATCAAGCAACAAACGGAAACATCTAAATTACTGGCAGACCTGGTCAGTGAAGTACTGAAGCAAATAAAAAAAGAATAAAACATTTTTTAAACTAATTTTTAGTGTTACTAGATTGAAGTGGTGTTATATTTGTTATATAGTTATTGTTGTTATATTTCAAACCTCTGCTGAAACAAGGAGGTATATGTCTATTGGTATCATTTCTAGATAACTGTAGGTATATGTGCAGATATCAAAGAAAAGACAATGTACATTTTACTGTTCTGTATTTTGGATTGACAGAAGCACTTGTGATATCACCTTCGTCCATTTCCAGCTCTAATTTATTACTGTGAAAATTACAAGCTTCCGTAACACCCATGCCGTCATTAAAGTATTTTTTGAAAACATTTCTAAGCTCGTTAGTAGCAGGTAAATAACCAAGTGCCTCTGCATTGCTCAGTGCATGAGTATGAATGTTGTTAATAGTTATTATAGCTGGTAAGTCCTAAAATTGTCGTATTTACGTATAATTTTATAAATACCTATACACTTATTCCTGAGTAGGTATATTATTTACCTTTAATTGTTACTTTCTATAACCATTTTGTCTGTACTTTTACAAGAATAGAAATTCACACCTCACAGTTTAGGTTTTTAATGCTCTTTGAATGGATCTTGATTTATTAAAAGACGTATGGTAGCAGACGTACTGCCTTCTGTAATTTAAAATGTCTACATTATAGGAATACAAAATACTGAGTTCATCAGAATCTGCGCCAACCAAACCAATGTTCGTCAGTTCATTATCAAATATTAAGTGCAGAAATTAGTTTAGTAAAACTAAAAATTGATTAATATTTTCAGAATTTTAGGATATATGAAAATTGAACGTCTAACTTTAAACACAAAAATTTTCAACCAATCTACAAAAAAATCTCCTGAAATGTGAATCCTTATATTATAATTTTATGCTTGGCAAAATGAAATTTATTAAACAACATTCAGGGTGAAATATAAACGAATATACACGAATATAATTGCAAATTTTCCATCACGAATCCACTGCGAGTCGTTGGATTGGGGAACGATGTGTCGACACACAAAATAATATATATATACATACTTACCTGCATACTATCTTCTTTGATGCTGTCTTGGATCTACGTAACACCCACGAAGTATTAGTTTCGGCAGAAAATTCTGCTATCCACTGAATACATTTTTCACTAGAAGTAATGTCAGCTCATAACACTGTTGTCCTTCAGATTGATTTATCACTTCATATCAAAATCTTTTGGGAAATTTCAAATCAGTATTCATTGTGTCACGTATAATAATAATTAAAGGGCACTGACCACGCCGTCCGAAAAATAATATAGAAATGCGCTTATGCACAACTCACAAAACAAGATGATGCAAATACGTATGTAGAGAAAACATATCGCTGATTAGCAATGGCAAGGCAAATCATACCCCCTATTGGCAACAGTACATGATCTATTACCGCGGCGACAAACTCTACCCGCGATTAGCAACGTTTGTACAAAACGTACCCGCGATTAGCAACAACCAATGAGCAACCTTAATTTATAGTCTATTGCTAATCAATGGTAGATTCTGCCTAAATGCGTCCCGGTTACCTGATCTGTGTAGTGATGCCGAGGACCTGTAGGTATCATTGGGCGTCGGTTCATCCCGTGTTCTGTTATGTGTCGTGTACTTGCCCCCTGGCGACGTTGGTGCATTTACTGCGTTTCTTTCAAATCTGAATTACGTTTGTGATACACATGTAGATGACACTATACTAATAGTCGGCGATTTTAATGTACCATTATTGTCATGGCTACCTCAGGATGGTGGCGCCTGTCGGCCAGACGGTAGCCCGAATGGTCGGGCTGGGGAGTTGCTTGAGTCGCTTAACTATTGCAATTTATCTCAATTTAATTATGTCGAAAATTTCAACGCTAGAGTGCTGGATCTTGTCCTGTGTAACTGTCCTGTTATTGCCGATGTACGTTCCTGTCCGTCCCCACTGATTGCAGAGGATCGTCATCACCCCTCACTTCTCATCACATTAAAAAACAACCTTCAACAGCGTCAGCTATGTCCCGACCCTGCTATATATTTTTTTAATGACGGTGATTATGAGTCTATCAATCGGATTCTCGATAGTATTAACTGGGACTCGGAGCTGAGAGGGATGCATGTGGATTCTGCAGTACAGACATTCTATGATATACTGCTTCCTATCATTAAACAATATGTCCCTCACAGGCCCGCCCGTAGACGCCGATTTCCTGTCTGGTTTAGTGAATCCACTGTAAAAGTAATAAAGGAAGAAATTAAATTTCACAAAAAATGGAAACGAGCTAAGAATCTCGTTTATTACACTACCTTCGGATTGCTGCGTGCTCGCTCGAAAAGGTTGATTGATGATGACTACCGGAATTTTCTAAACTCGATTGAGAGAGATGTTTGTCGTGATCCATCCAAGGTTTGGAGATATACGCGAGATAGGCGCAGGGGAAGTTCCGGGCTTCCAAATTCCTTGAAATACCGAGGGTCCATGGCTACCACACCTGTTTCCATTTGTGAGTTGTTTTCCTCATATTTTAATTCCGTGTATATTGATGGTACCCTAAAAACTGCACGTCCCCGGTTGTCGGCCCCTATCTTTTCGGATTCTTTTGGATCCACCTGTTTTGGACTGGACGCGATTTGTACAAAACTATTAAGCCTTGAGGAGAATTATTGTACTCCTGGCCCCGACGGTATTCCATCCATATTTTTAAAACGCTGTGCAAATCGGTTAGCCACCCCACTCAGTCTGATCTTTCGCGTCTCGCTAGCCGAGAGTACGTTTCCAGCGGCTTGGAAGAGGGCTCATGTCATCCCAATTTTTAAGAGCGGTTCCAGCAACATGGTAGAGAATTATAGGCCTATCTCAATCCTTTCATCTGTTGGCAAAGTTTTTGAGAGCCTGGTCTGTGGCGTACTGAATCCAGAACTTAAACACAAACTCATTGAGGAGCAACACGGTTTTCTGTCCGGCCGCTCGACTGAAACCAACTTAACGTGCTACACCGCTTTTATATTGGGGAACATTGATGCTGGGCGGCAGACTGACGCAGTTTATACTGATTTCAGCAAGGCTTTCGACAGAATCGACCACAATATTCTTGTCGGTAAGCTGTTGGGTCTGGGTATTCAGGACTGCTTGGTTGATTGGATTGCTTCTTACATTACAGGCAGGTCCCAGGCGGTTAGGGTGAGTGGTTGTTTATCACAATACACACCTCTGACGTCTGGGGTTGCTCAGGGCTCCCATATCGGTCCAGTGTTGTTTCTTTCCTACATCGACGACATTTCTCATTGCTTCCAGTTCTCCAAATTTCTCTTGTACGCGGATGACAGCAAGATCTTCTCCGCCATCAATTCAGCTGATGACTGTGTGAAATTGCAGGGGGACCTTGACAGATTTGACACATATTGCACACAGAACAGACTGTTTCTGAATCTCAACAAATGCCACAAAATCACATTCACAAGAAAGAACACCATAGTTGAGTTTTCTTATAGGCTAGGTGGAGGTGAATTACGGCCTGTCACATCTGTTAAGGACCTCGGTGTCATGCTTGATTCAAAACTTCTTTTCGATGACCATATCCTTTTCTAAGAAAGCATACCGTTCTTTGGGGTTTGTTATTCGAACATCGAAACATTTCACCAACATCGCTTCTATACGCGTGCTATACTTTGCATACGTGCATAGCGTACTCAGCTACGCCTCAGTTATATGGAACCCCTACTATCAATCATATATCGACAAGATTGAATCTATTCAGAAGAGATTTGTACGATTTCTCACCCGAAAGTTTCATGTTCCCCATTGCTCGTATGATCAACTGTGCAACATATTTTTACTAAAACCTTTAAAAAACCGTCGAACTATATCTGACATGGTTTGTTTGCATAAGTTGGTCAATGGGCAAACGGACGCGCCCCGTCTAATTGAACAAATTTTTCTTGCTGTTCCCGCGTATCCGACCCGTTCCCATCGCCTATTTTATGTCCAGGACTCGCGTACGAACTGTTTCCGCAATCCCCTCTTAACAGGATCTTGACTACAAGCCACTCTCTCGTCCCGGCGCTGGACTTGATTTCGGTATCGCTGCCCTGCCTTAAAAAGCTGATGTTTAGTCCGGTCTCTGGAATAATGTTTTTGCTTTGCATTCTTTTGTATTTGTATTTTATTTTCGCTACATAGCTTTTCATTGCGTTTACTATTTTTGTCTCTAGAATAGTGTTTTTGTCTTGCATTCTTTAGTATTTTATTTTCGCTACTTACCTTTCATTGCGTTTATTATTTTTAGTTTATGTTCAGTTTTGCTTATGTATTTTTTCCCTTAATTATATTATCTGCTTGATTAGTAATGTACTATGTATTGCACATGTATTTTGAGGGTGCTGTATTGGACCTCGGGTCTGTTAGCACCCCAAATATAAATAAATAAATAAATAAACAAATACCTCCTTATTTGCTGCAGGGTCTGGTCTCCTTTCCATGTTTTTTAAAAGTTTAATATTATATTACCGAAAGTTATTGTATCGAAAGTTATTAGTTATTATCATATTATTGAAAGGTATAAATATTTATTAAAGTTCGCGAAACCTTGCGTATCAGTCAAAACAATCTAAAATTTCCTGAAAATGGAATAAAACCAAGCTTGACAGTGCAGATGGGCTAGCAGCGTTTCTACGTCGTAATCCACAGCTGTCACTACGCACAACCAAAGTCTTTCCCGGGCAATGAATTTCAACACAGTAAACGTGGATAAGTTTTTTGACAATTTGTCATCAGTTATGGGCCGTTTTCACTTTGAGTCTCAGAATATTTATAACGTCGATAAGACTGGCGTAAGGACTGTCCAAAATCCCAGTAAAGTGATAGAAAAGAAAGGAATGAAGCAAGTCGGAACGATCACGTCGCAAGAGAGAGGAACTCCTTTTATAATGTGCTTAGCTGTTAACGCCGTGGGAAACACAGTACCACCAATGTTCATTTTTCCCCTTCTCTAGATTATCTCTAAATTATCGAAATAATCCTTAGTAGCCGATATCTTTTTATACATACTTGATGGTAATGAATTCCATTCTGTTTTGCTAAACTTGATTGACGTAACAGGATTTGGCAAAGAGAGTTTGTTGATAATTTCATATGCACAATAAACGTTTAAAGAGGACCGGTGACAAAAAAAAAATTCAAAATTTAGCACAGCCAACAGAGCCAAAAGAATGCCCAGTTCAAGAGGAAATAGAAGAACATGACTTCCAATGGGTAGATAGTTCAGTTAAGCAATTACTTACCTTGTACGCAGACGAAAAAGAAAATTTCCACAACCCGAAAATAAAAAAAAAATGTGGCACAAAGTTATTAATATATTAATATTATGTAAAAATATGGTCATCATAAAACTGTCGATAGTTGCAATAAAAAATTTCGAAATTTAAAAGTAACAGATACCTTGGTCCAGGAGAAAATAAAGAAAATGGGCCGAGGCAGACAAAACTGGGTTTGCTTCGATGTAATGGAAACCATCATGCATGGAGATACCACACCATACACCCACATATCCATTTCATCATTGATAGAGTCTAAAAATAATACGCTGGGAGTGTCGGCTTTTTACGTCCAGGCACTCGCCCAACAAAATGATGAAAATGTTGACATCGAACCGCAGAATGTAGAATCTACAACACAGGATACTAGACGAGGCGCAAATATGGATGGTCAAAAAAGTCAAATAAAGGTAAGAACCGAGACCTAACCGAATTTCGGAGGAAAATTCTTGAACTTGAACAAGAAAAAGTGAACGAACTGAAACAACTAAATAAAACTCCCACAAGCAAGCAGCTATCAGAGCTTTGTCACAAAGAATGTACAGACTCCCTCTCAGGGAGCAAGAAAGAAAATTGGAACAAGAGACGATCAGAAGTTCAGGTGTTATGAATGGTTACAAAACCAAGACCATCGACAAGATGTTCAAGGCAGAAGAAGTAAAACTACATCCTCTATATAAGAGAAACATCCATGCAACACAACCCACATGGAGATGCTTCACTTTCTTCAACAACAACGTCTCCAGGATAAGTAAGATCCTAAAAAGAGAGGAATCATGTGCGGTTACAAAACAAAGGCAACCACTTACACCCTTCTAAAGAAAAAAGGAAACCTGGACAAGCTAAACAACTGCGGTGTCTACAGGATCGAATGAGGTGAATGCAACGCATTTTATATAGGAGAGACGGGAAGGGCAGTAAAAGTGAGAACAACGGAACATCGAAAGGTGAAGGACCGCTCCAGTTTTGGACGCCATCTTCTAAATTCAGGACAAAAGCACAAATGATGATAATATAGAAGTTCTGCATCATGAGGCGAAGAGGCCAAAACTGGAATTGCTAGAAGCCTATGAAATTTGGCAAGCAAGAAATGAGAACGGGCTACTGAATGAACAGGTAGAGTGGGAAATGAACCCCTCTTCACGTCGGTCTCTTAGTTTTCACAGAAAATCTTTTCTAGCCTTTATGCCACAGGTTTTTATTTTATTTTCATTTTCTATTGTGCTTTAAGGTATTTTTTTTTTCACGCCGTGTTTTCTGTGTTTTTTGTTCTCACTTTTTGAGATTGTTATCCGTTTAATAATTTAATAATTGAAAAATCCTTTATTGTTGAATTTTTCAATAGTCATCATTTTTACCGATTGTTCGCCCCACGGCTTGCTGGGTTGCCAGAATTGCATCGCCACACATGCGCCACTCATTCGGTGCGCTTTTACTGATGTTATGTTACGTGTTTTCTTTCGCTTTTCCAATGATGGCCGACAGAATATATTTTAACATTAACGAATTGCTGCATCTTGTAGAAGTTTTTTTTTGTGACCGGAGCTCTTGGCATTTATAGAAGAATTTGTCGTCACGCATATTTTTTACTTTTAGCTTAAGAACTTGAGAAAAAAAGGTTTTGCTTCTCTCCGTCTTGTGCTGCGCTTTTAAATGTATTTGACTACTACACTATTATTTATTTACTCGTAAGGAATCTATGACCGCAAATTGTGACTGTCACATGTTTTTTAGTGCAATTTTGAATTTATCAGTTCTCTTTGTCTGTATTTTTAGTGTAAGCTACGCAATAAAATCTTACTGAATATTACTGAACAGTGAAGAATATCTTACTGAAAACCTTTTCCTGTATAACTAAATAAAAGTTATGCAATTATTGCAAAGGAAATAACAGAAACCTACCCAATTTCACGAGATCTATTAAAGAAAGATTTAATAGGTTATTTTTAGATAATATTTGTTCATACCCTATTTTATTTATATTCACTTGTTCATTTATATACAGGGTCTCCCACGACGAGCTGCCATTAGAAGTATATGGAGAACCAAATGAAATGACAGATTGAAAATTTGTGGACTTAAATTGTTGAATACGATCATCTCAACTAAAATATTTTGAGTTTTGGGTTACTTCCGGTTACACCGGAAATGATGTCATCTTTTATATTTCAAATGGAACACCCTGTATTTTATCGCATTTTTAAAATCTTCATTAAATTTTAGATCAATTTTATGTTACATTCCCTATACCTAACATGTGTCATTTTTGAGAAATTAATTATTTTCATTAAAAAATGACAGCTGCACGGCTGCTTTCAACTACGTATAAATTATCTCCTTTGACCGTTGGAAAACCGTCGTCCGGCGAAATTGTTGTGAAGGTAACGTATTATCGACACATCGGTACAACTCTTCTAAAAGTTATACAGGCTGTTCAAATTATAAGATCAAAGTTGAATTCGAGAAAAGTACTAAAACTCGATTTTTTCAAATGGCAATCCTAACATATTAATACAATTCTCAATTCAATGGAAAATTTTAGATCAACTTTGTGTACGATGTCCTATAACTAAAATGTACTTGTACCTACTGAAATCTATTTTTAAACATCACAGTAGAAATTGTAAGAATCGCCAAATCTAGATTGCGTTGAAAACAGCTGAACAAGTTGGAATAAACACAACTTTATTAAACACGTTTCTAGGTAATTTTTCATTATAATTAATTTAGTAATTATAAAATGATAAGCCTACAATTAAACACAATGTTAAAAATAAAACAAAATCGTAAGGTAATAAAAAAAATGCTTAATTCAATGTCAGTAACTGTTCAAAAACGTTGCCGTTTTCCGCTAAACATGCTTTAATTCTTTTAACGCATTATTGTTGGTGGTGTCCCTGATTGCGTTAGCACATAACTCATTGCAAGCAGCTGGAACTCTATCTTTCATGTTCTCCTTATCAATTATTGGGTTCTCATAAACTACGTCTTTAATAGCTCCCGAACTTAATAAATCCATTGGCGTCAAGTCGGGGGAATGCGGTGGATATTTGTATGGCCTATTAAGCGCATTCAACCGATCGCCGATTATCGCTCGTTAAGCAAACCTCTTATAGCAACTGCTATCTGCGCTCCGGGCCGCTGGCAGACCTCACGAGGCGGACCCATAGAACTGTCTTGTTTCAAGTCCAACCGATTCCAGGTTTCTGGTTGACCTAGTCAGGAAAGGCGACCAAGGCAGTAATAGACGTGAGGGAGGGATACCAGGCATCTGGTGCTCGACCGGTGACTCATCTCGGGGCCTTCGGAAGTTGGCCAATATGAGTACTTAACGATCTGATATCTAGTATATCCGAATAGGGATTAAGGCAAGTGCGGATAGACGCTATAGACCACATGACGTTTATTCCCTTCTTGATGTGGAGCTACCCTACCCTACATTTGTGGGTAATGAGACGCCGCTGAGGGAGATGACATGTGGTAGAGTTCTCGGCTTAAGCGTGCTCGACGGTGCACCCATCCTCCGATGAAAGGGTAACCTTTCTAACCTCGATGGGTACGGATAACGCGTGAGCGTTCCGGGCGGTGACTCGTCAAACGTGGATTCCGGAAGGTTTCCGACACGAGTACTTGGAGTTGCCAAGGCAGTGGGATGCACTAACTCTTCGGTGTAGACCCCTAGAACCACCGGGGGCTACCCTATACCATGGTTCCTATGCCGTGGGTGAATGGCCGCCTCTCTACGGTGTGTACAGATGTTGAGTAGAGGTTTGCGCAAGTGGCCTCGCCGGCGACTCGTCCAACGGTGTCGGGGTAGCCCGACTAACACGAGTACCGAGGGGAAGGAGGGCCCCCATGGCTGGTCTGTATTGTGCGAGGTCTTAATTGTGTCTTGGGAGCCTGCGAGTGATGGTACCATAGGTGCAGACAAACAACAACTTAGTTAGTGGATTTATAACTGCCAGCCATGGCCTCTTTCATCTGGAGTACGGACTCTCGGGGGCAGCTACATGTTTCCTAGGTGGTGTATACTGGATGCTGTATGGCGAAAGCTGGGTCAGCGAGCCGACCCCTATGGGGCGGTGGTCCTTATTCATGCTATCTGCGCTGGAGCATCGTCCATTTGAAACCACCCTATAATGGAGGACCCAATAACTAATAAGGAGAACATGAAAGATAAAGTTCCAGCTCCGTTCAATGGGTTATGTGCTAACTCTATCAGGGACGCCACCAACAATAATATGGTAAAAGGAATAGTAGCATGTTTAGCAAAAAACGGCAACATTTTTTAACAGTTACTGAAATAGAATTAAGCGGTTTTTTAAAATTTTCTTAACGTTTTGTTTTATTTTTAATATTGTGTTTCATTGAAGGCTTATAATTTTATAAATACTAAACCAATGATAATGAAAACTGACCTAAAAAAGCTTGTTTTATTAAAAAGTTCTGTTTATTCCAACTTGTTCAGTTGTTTTCAACGCAATCTAGATTTGGAAATCTGTGCAATTTCTACGGTGATGTTTAAAAATCGATTCAGTAGGTACAAGTACATTTTAGGTATAGGACATCGTACACAAAGTTGATCTAAAATATTCCATTGAATTGAGAATTGTATTAATATGTTAGGGTTGCCATTTGAAAAAATCGAGTTTTAGTACTTTTCTCGAATTCAACTTTGATCTTATAATTTGAACACCCTGTATAACTTTTAGAAGAGTTCTACCGATGTGTCGATAATACGTTACCTTCACAACAATTTCGCCGGACGACTTTTTTCCAACGGTCAAAGGAGATAATTTATAAGTAGTTGAAAGTAGCCGTGCAGCTGTCATTTTTTAATGAAAATAATTAATTTCTCAAAAATGACACACGTTAGGTATAGGGAATGTAACATAAAATTGATCTAAAATTTAATGAAGATTTCAAAAATGCGTTAAAATACAGGATGTTCCATTTGAAATATAAAAGATGACATCATTTCCGGTGTAACCGGAAGTAACCGAAAACTCAAAATATTTTAGTTGAGATGATCGTGTCCAACAATTTAAGTCCACAAATTTTCAATCTGTCATTTCATTTGGTTCTCCATATACTTCTAATAGCAGCTCCTCGTGGGAGACCCTGTATATATATTCTATTTTTGTATTCTATTCTATTAGTTTCTGTATTATTCGATGATTACTCTTATTTGTAATGTAGAGTGGCCTAAAGTCGACCATCTCCAGAAGTCGACCATGTAAATCATTTTGAGCTTAAAAATAGGTATTCGTAGCGTATTTTCCAAATAAAGACGATACCCCAGTAGTCGGGCAGTCTTGAGTTTAATTTGGCCAATAAAAGCAATGGATTATGGAATATGTGGGGTGCTATTATAGTAGCAGTGCACTTAGGCCACAGTTGGCCCCTTTTGCTTCCCCGAGATGTCTGTCACAAACGCGCAGCGCGCCTCTAACCAGAGCAGTCTGGCTGAACACGGCTGGCTAGTATAGCCAATGCCCCTTGAACAGAGAGGGTGGCTTCAGCACATCCCTCCCAAGTCTCTGTGAGGCACGCTATCACGTGACACCATCCAATACAACGTTATCGAAACTAGAGGTCGACACTGGTTACGGGACCACCGGCTTAACGTGCCTTCCGAAGCACGGCGGAGTGAAAAATCCGTATGTCTACCCTGGGATTCTTACCACTCGGCCAATCCGCCTACTAGCAATGGATTATTAAAAGAGGGGATTTTCTGACGGCTTTGTTAAAATGGCGCGACCTGACAGCAGCTGTGATGGTCTAAGTTTCTTTGGCAGTATGTAATGTGGGTGCCTGAAATTCTTACCACCTAGACGAGTACTTCCTGTAAACTAATAGTGCAAATTTGTGACATTGTAAACTGTTTGTTTTGCATGTTTTTGCATTAAAACATCCTATTTTTCCTCACGAATGCAAAAAAGTAGTCCCAGTAGTCGACTGGGGCCGGTCGACTACGGGGTCCATCCCTTGGCAAAATGCGGCTTTCCCAGAAAAATTGATGGCATCCTAAACACAGTCCAAAAGTTAATCCTTTCAAACAATAATGAAAGAAAAGTCATGTATGCTGTATTTTTCAAGAGAAACCTGGAATTGGTTCATAGAAACCAATTTATCTAAGGGACGAGCAGTCGTTACGCAGGAAAGCATTAGAAAGTTGTACGCAGATCTGCACGAGTATTTGAGAAAGGAAAATGCTGACGATTTGCTAGAAGACCCTACCTGCATTCTTAAAGGAGATGAAACCAGCTTTATTTTATACCCCAAAAGTGGAAAGGTACTAGCCCCACGGGGATATAAAAATGTTTACAAGATTGTAAAAGGTAAAGACAAGGCAGCTTTGACGGTGCTGATTGTTATTTCGGCGAGTGGAGACATAGCTCACCCGTGTCTGGTATTTCACTATATGAGACCTCCAAGGGATGTCAGAGACAGCATGGACCGTTCATGGTGTTTGGGGTTGAGCGAGTCAGGTTGGATGAATCTACATCGTCGGTTGAAGGATGAAGGCATAAAAAAACTGTTCTCGCCTGACTTCACCTGACGCATATCCAGGTACAACAAATACAAAATCTTCTAATGGGTGCACGGAAGAGGCACAGTTTTATGAATGGTTTTCCACTGTATTCATTGCTCACATTACACTAATTAGAAATAGTCGAAATATGTCCCGACAAGCTGCAGTATTAATGTCCGACGGCCACTGCAGTCACATAAGTGTTCGTATTGTCAAGTTAGCTAGAGAAAATAACGTAATACTAGTGTTATGATAGTTGTAATAGTAGGTGGTGCATACGAATAGACATATGTCAATATTATAGATAAGTATGTACGCCACTCCCCCCCCCCCCCGCCCTTTTAGTGACCATTGATTGCAGTGGCCCATTGGGGCCTGGTGTAGAACTAATTTCATACAGGGCCAGCCTAGCTGGTGCAGGGCCGGTATAGTAAATTTTATATTCAAAATAATTTAATGATTGTTACTAAAAAATCAATAAAACGACAAGTTCGCTTAATAAGAATATTTTCACAAACATTAATGCAATAATAAAATAGCATAATAAATAGCAGAATGCCAGGAGAATTTGGAAACAAATAATATATGTTACAATATACAAAGAAAGAATGGCAAATAAGTGAATAAGTAAATAAATAAAGTTAACTGTACATATATACAATAAAAAGTCATTTTTTTAATTTAATATACACATTTCTTGCTGTTTGAAAAACTGGAGGATCTCTATTGCCTATTGGTGTCAAGTCCTTTCCATGAATTATGTTATTCAATTGACTAACATAATTGTATATTAGAGTTATCGTTAGTCGCTCAAATATTTTTAATTTTGTTCGGCTTCCATGCTCACAACTGCTCTCTGGAAACTTTATTCTTGACAGAAGTGTACATATAACTCGCTTTTTAATATTAACTGCACTAATATTATGGTCCAAGATGTGCAAAATAATTGCATAAGATTTTGAAATTACATTTAATGTTTTATAGTTGACATACATTAGTCGTCGCGTATCGTCCATTTCTTACTCACGCGTCCATGCATGTTGGTCTCCACTGGTATCGTCGGTCAAAAGATGTTTACTACATTCTGCACATGTTTTAACAGTTGGAATTTTCTTGCATATATAACCTGACATGTATGATAATATCAGTTTATGTAAATTGCTTTCATTCGGGTAGATTTACCAGAAATAGAAAATGTCTCTAATATCTCCTCGTTGGAGGGAACTGCATAACCCTGCAAATATACATGGCATATATACATACAAGTAATAAACAAATTTGTTTCTAATTTTTGTGACCAAAAATATTTTTAATAGTAATTATAATTTTATTAATTTAATCAATTAAATTTCTTAACAATATAAGTGGACTAATAGGCACTAGGCAGATCCATGTCAAGTCTTACAATAATTGGCAATAAATCAAAGTAACTAATAACTAATCATACCTGCTGAAGAAACTCCTTTAGGGTAAAACATGGCGGAATTATCATCTTCACAGTTGCCTCCAACTGAGTGCTTCGAGGTTATAGTTTTAATTAGGAGGCTCTTGTATAGTGGCCCGAATGATGTAAATGTTGAATTTATGTACCTTGAAGATCTTTGTCGTATTTGTCTAAAAAAATCTCTATGGGGTCCTGATTCAATGTTCTCGGCATAACATGTGTAAACCCTATTGCCCACAACATAATTTTAAAATTGTTTATTGTAGTTGATACATTTTTTAATGTTGGTAATCGCAACTGCTTCTGGGGATGTTTTCCTTTATCGTCCACAAAATACATAGTCTGGATCACTTTAAGGCTTTTGTTCCAAGATTCTATGGCCGCTGTTCCGTAACAGCTCTCTTCCACTGCTTCGGAGAATAAACAGTGGTGCCATTTAAACTGTCAAAAAAGTCATCAAAAAATTGGCAGCATTCAGCAGTCTGCACAGCCTCATTTGGGAGCGTTAGCACGCCATCATTACTATCCACCGACAGTCCTAAAGAATTTTCACATAAGTATTGATTTAAATCACCCGGGTGAAGTTTAATGGCCGATATGGAAACACGCTGACGTCATTTTGCGTTAGTTTGCCAACCTACCGTCACGGGGACCTTGCGTAAAATTGTCTAACGTGAAGTTAGCCAAACAGCACCAAACAGTTTGTAACTAGGTAACTAACCATAGCTAACCTCTTGTAAGTACGGTCCCGCCCAGTCCCGCCATAACCTAACATAACAAGCGTCATAATTTGCAGCGAGTTGCAGAGTTGTGCGGGTCAGTTTCGTTTAAAGGCTATGGTATGAATCAAATTACATATATAATACTGTTTCATAAACTACTACTTGCTTTTAGGATCATTGTTTACACAAAGGGCAACTGACGAGATAGCTGATATGGGTTAAGAGGAAAAGAAGCGGAAGCACTTTAGGTTAAGGATGTAGTTATATTAGTTATCGGGTGAGTACATTTTTAAATATTTTTATAAGCTCCATTGCTTTTTCTCTAGAATGGCATATGCATCTCTGGAACGTAGGAAATTTGCCTGTCTATATCCCAAATGCACCAATTCATATTTAGTCTCCGCCTCAGATCAGAACTATAAAAATAAACATTTCTTTAAGTTCCCTTTAAAAGATAACCAACGATTGAATATTTGGAAAGAACATTGTAACATCAACCAAGATAAGGATTGTAAATATTTTCATATTTGCGAAGACCATTTTGACATTTCTCAGTTTAGGCACCCTCTTATTAAAAGGTTATATTTTAATGCCATACCGAAAAGGTTTATCAATGATTTATTACCACCCGAAGACGTTTTACATTTACCATCTGTTTCAATTTCACCTTCTTCGCGATTTAATAACAGTCTTGAACCTAATATTTTGGACAATAATTTAGATAAAGTTTCTTTTGAGAACCTTCAAATAATTTAGGATAATAATAATAATAACAATAATAGTCTTTATTGAGTAATAGCATTGAATACAAAACATAAAGTGCTGATCAGGGCGAAGTTCAGAGCACAAAAGCTCTGCTCACTCTGCTTTCATACCTAACCCCGTCTAGTGTAAAACAGAAAACAAAACAAATTTGAATAAACAAAAAAAAATCTGATTTAGAACTACATAAGTCATGTACAAACACACACACGAACAACAGATATTCATTTCTTTTTGGAAAAAAGTCTGGATTTTTGTCTAAAATACGCATGCCAAGAAAGGACTTATCATCCCAAGAATCGGAAATGTACCAAATTCACCGCAATGTTTCTTCCAAATTATCAAAATTAAAATCGTCTTTAGAGAAAGAGCGCCATAAAGTAAAGGAATTAAAGAATACGTATGACAGTGGTTTATTTCAGTTTATTGAAGAAAATTTAAATGATGTAACTAAAGATTTTTTAAACTGTCAGTTGCGTAATACTTTAAAGAAACCTCATGGTAAAAGATGGACCAGTGAAGACAGTGAAGCCTTTGCGTTATCTATTTATAAAAGAAGTCCGAGAATGTATAGGTATTTACTTTATGTTTTTCAACTACCCAGTCCAAGAACTTTAAAATTAACCTTAGCCAAAATTCCATTTACAACTGGTATTAATAAGCCAATTTTAGATTTACTAAACTTTGAGTCTGATAAAAAGACTGAACTGGAAAGAAATATAACTTTGTTATTTGATGAAATGTCTCTTTCACCAGGACTTCAATACGAATCACATAAGCAGACAATTTGTGGTATTTAGTATTTAGGCGATCTAGTTCGCTGTCATGTGTTGGCAAATCATTCTTTGGTTTTCATGATTCATGGGGTTAGAAAAAGTTTCAAGCACGTTGTTGCATACTACTTATCGAGTCATTTTGTCACAGGTAGTAATTTAAAAACTCTCATAGTCAAATGTATTGAACAATTGAAAAACGTTGGTTTAAAAAAAAAAGAAAAAAAAAGACCAACTCAGGAAGATATCTGAACTGGCACTCGAACCATCCCGTCAACCAGAGGATCAGTATGGTGGTGGCCATGAAGGGAAGGGGTATGAGACTGTCCCATCCAATGTTTCATGACGAAAACAGGAAGAAGTT